>CM040240.1:138625714-138659450 GCA_022545495.1 Chrysanthemum lavandulifolium | reverse complement strand
ATAATAGTTTAACACATCGCACGTAAAGCGCGATAGGGGCACACGTTGATTCGCGAATTGAATAACCGTGTGTATACACCCACCTTTCCTTCGGGAAATCCGCAATCGTGGCTCGCGCATCCGGAACCGCCGGATGCACGTCCCGGTATAAAATAATCGAGGAAAATTCCATCGATCGATCAAATTAAGGTCGAGGTAAAGTCGACAACCGCTTAACCATGATGTTATACTTTTTTGCTATATCGCACGCGCGATTACCTCTGTGGTTGGTTACTTTTGGGATAACGACTCTTGAAATGCTTTAGAAATGGCGGATGGTGTTTTTACTGTGAGAAATTCGGTGAAAATGAATCGCCAAGTTATATACTTCTTCTCTCCCGCACGATTGGCGACACGTGGATTCCACTAGTCTTCATTGTGTGGTCGAGATGGCTTGATGTGACAACGGAGCAGTAACTTTCCCCCGATTAACGAGGCATTCCCTATTCACTTGGATGTCTAGATACATTGCATCTACGGGTAGGTGTATAGCTTCTTGGATACGTTTCGTCCGTTATTTGTTTTTTGAACTACGGTCATTAGTCTAGCATCCGCAGTTACGCACTGCGCATACTAGACTCGGGGGACATGATGACGATAGTCCGGTATCGGATCATAAACCCGCCACAACCCAATACTAACAAGCCGTGCGACACGGGCCACTTTCAATAACGGTTTGGGCTCACGAAGGCCCAAGCCCAAATCTATTTATGGATTTGATACATGATATCTTCTAAAATACGAAGATAATCATTCCCAACCGACTTTATGATACGCCGAAGGTTGGGGAACACGTAACCAACAAGGATTCCGTGCATATATGGGAATCATATCCCTCGCTTAAGGTACGATCTCATAACCCTAAACTCCTTAAACCCTAAACCGATTACTCACTCTCACGCCGGAGGATAATCGGGAGACAATCCCACGGTAAGCCTAACGGTGTTTCTTGTCTCTTAGTCTGCGCAGTCTCAGCAAGCAATTCTCAATTGGTACGAACCGAGCTCCAAATCGAACGCCCAACTTTTGTATCAACAACCACAATTCCTACATAAGAAAAAAAATATGAAACACATATTACAACAATTACAATCATCTCGTTGACATACAATTGTCATCAGATATACAAAAAAAAATCATAAGATACCCGTTGTTTTAGTTCGTCGGCATCCACCAGTGTCCAGTGACCACCCACAAACCATCCTTCCTATTCATAACCTGTTATACATTTAATCCAAGCACAATTAGAATGATTGTATATAAACTGAATCCGCAGAACACACAAATTATCAAGGTGATTTCCCCCAAAACAAAAGTTATGGTTCTTATTAAACACAAATAAATAATAACATATTCAATCGAAATATATCATATAATTGTAACGCAATTCATCATATAAGATTTTGAAAGTAGTAAATTTACCTCAGGCATCTTCTCCGGTTGTTAGGGTTGAATCATATTAAATTGATGTGGAGCGTGTTTTGGGTCATTCAGTTACAAAGAAATTGAATGGGTTTAATGAGTTTCCAAATATGAAGGTGGAGCGTACTAAATAAGTTTTAGAACCTCACGTGCTTTTATCAAGTGGCTAATGGAGCGAAGGGATGCGTTTTGAAATAAGGATTGTACAAAATTGGTGCATAAAGTAATTGTACTTAGAAGCTAAATAAGGTAGGGCATTAAACCAATTTTTAATGCAGGGTGCTTAGTAGACTTGTACAAAAGCTTATTTTATTATATATAATAATAATATAATAGATTAAATCTCAAAAGCTAATTGTATAATACCTTAACTACTTGATAACAATTTCTTATGAATTTTAAAAATAGGCACATTTTAACAAAACAAAAAACTAGAATTCTAAAGTCATAATTCTCGAAAGGAGACAAAAACTTGGGTTGTGGTCACCATAAGGTACAAAAAATAACACCTCTTCCTCAAATGGTCATGTGTGAATGTGCGACTCCACTAATTTGTTGACATGTGTCCAGACAAAAAGTATAATCCTAATCATTTGCATGTACCATCACTATCAAATCTTGTCTATGTGATGTTTGACTTTTTAAACTCATGTGCGAACGACTCATGTGCGAATGTGCGAATGAAAATCTACTTTATTGGGAAGGAACAAGAATATCTACTTTTTCAATAATGAAATCTTATACTTTTTACTTTTCTTACTTTATTGGGAAGGAACATGCCCAATTTTTTTTTTATGGTACTAAATTGCAAAATGTTGAGATCAAGCTCTAGTTATCACACAAGTCTTTATTATTCAGTTTAGTTTATGTTACAAAAAAGATAAATGTGTTACTAGTTTCTAATTTTAATGACTACCGATGATAGATTTCATATAATTTGTGAACATTAAGCACTTTTGTGAGTTCATATATTGTGAAACATGTTTTTTATTATTTGTAAACGTTATTAACTAATAAACATTTCGTGACCCATTATTTAACTAATAAACAATTCGTGACTCATTATTAAACTAATAAACTTTGCTGGGCTTATTTTTAGTACAGTGAAACTTTGCTATGGCCCGTTCGTTTTCTCATTTTTTTTCTTTTATATGCGGATAGAGCTTAGTAACGCTTTAGGTGAGGAAAGACTTGACCAACTTTTCGCTTTCTCAAAATCGCAAAACACCCTTGACCAACTCTTTGGAGCAGACGCTTACATCTTCAGGTAACATCGTTTAAAGTTGTAGACAGATATTGGTTATACGTATTTTTTGGTATATGTTGTGTTTACCGATTACTTTGCATGTTGTATTTGTTTTTAGCGTTTTGGTTTCTGCTTATCTATGCTAATTTGTGTCCATTTGTTGCTTGAATTTTTCCTTAAACATCTAGCCTCAATACTGTTGCTTAGTCGTTGTTGTCACGTTTTTGTTGTATATATGTAACTACATAATTATCGATCGACCCAAAGTTTTATAGCCTTTAGTTACTTGATGTTAGTTGTTTGTTAATCACTAAACGTAAATACACGGAAACGCGTGACCAAAATACATGCCAAAAATACCCGTCGCAACGCGGCGGGCGCAAAAGCATTGTATGTATAGAATTGTATATTTGGGAAATAGGCAAGCCCGGTGGGTTATATAGCGGGCTGTAATGTATCATGTCGGTCGAAAACACTTTTGTGAGTTGTTCATATTTTGTGAAACATGTTTTTTATTATTTGTAAACATTATTATAAAATAAATATATAAGATAATACATATATTAATTGTAATACCAAACATGTTGATTGACTTGATGATATCAGTCCAAAAAAAATTATTATGATATTATGATCAGATGTTTAGTGTATGTTTACTAATCAGCATTTATATCAAATATCTAGGGTAAACGGACGTAAGGACGGTAAATGCATTAGTACTTTTTTTGCACGTTGTTTCAGAGATCTAAGGTCCCTTTGCTTTAACTTACAAATTTCAACAAGGTCTTCTGAATGCTTATACAAATCACCCTCATCAACCAACCTTGATTCTACTTTTTATCAAAAATATTTGAGGCGTTTAAGAATTTCCCTTCTTTGATTACCCTTTTCTTGTTTCAGCTCTCTGTAGCACTTTTTATGGCTTCTTTTGTGATTTTAAACTTGTTATTCAATTTCACATCAGGTCAATGGGAACCCAAGGGCTTATTATTCCGTACTGAACTTATGAGCGGGGTTAAAGAATCTTCCTCAAGCCACACATTACAAAACCGAAATGGAATGGGGCCATAATCAAGCTCCGTAATTTCAAGAAGCATAGGGCAGTGATCTGAATAGTTTTTAGGCATAACAGTAGTCCGAATATTCTTTAGGCATAATTAAGCTCCGTAATCCACCCTCTCTTGACTTCACCGCCAAAGCCACAAGAATTTAGAGATAATAAATTGATTAAATTCATTAATTACTTAACTATTTTATCCCCATTGCCAGTGATAAGAATTCTTACCTCCATTTGAAATCCGCTTGCCTTACCCACATTTATACCTCTTCATATATTGAATTGCTTTGAATATCATGAAGATTTGCTTCATAATTTAACTCTCCTATGATCCGCTCGTTGAATGTTAGATTCTGAGTCCGAGAGACCAATCTTTGATCAACTTTTTTTCCCGGACACCTTTCTCAAAATCATATCTTTAAAAGTCCTCTTTGGCTTGAACTCCATGGCCGTACTTAATTTTATTTATCTTTCTTGTTTAATGTAGAACACCTTGAATTAGTTTTTGTCTTGGAGGATAAACTTTCACTTTCATTGACCTTTGATTTAGATTTTTTTTCGATTTGTTTGGAGAAGAGGTTTGGGGACCGCCTACGACCTTTTTTTTTTTTTTTTTTTTTTTTTTGAGACGACGCCCTATATTCCTACTAATGTGATCCCCATTACCGATGGACAAACTGCTTGGAAATAGAGATCTTTATCGCGAATTAGACATGCTATTATTATTATTATTATTATTATTATTATTATTATTATTATTATTATTATTATTATTATTATTATTATTATTATTATTATTATTATTATTATTATTATTATTATTATTATATTATTATTATTATTCTTTTAATTTCTTTGGTGTGTTAATTGGGTGTGAGGGTGAAAGGCCAAGTTTAGAGGAGAGTAGTGGGCTGGTGAGTGGTGTTTAATGGACTCATGATGGATCGAGCAAGTATTTTCTATCACATTCACACTTATGGCAGCAAGTGGGATTGTTAAAAGTACAACCAACTGATTTAGCATCTTAATTGTAGCATCAAAAGAAGAAGCTGTTGTTTGTAGAATCTGCATGGATGAACTTCGCGAGGGCGCCCTTAAGTTGGCTTACAATTGCAAAGGGGAGTTAGGCCTCGCTCACGAAGATTGTGCTACAAAATGGCTTAGCAAGAAAGGTAACATAATTTTCGAGATTTGCAACCAAGAGGTGGTGAACATGCGTATTATGCATTTTCCTACTACATGTTGGAAAATTTAGTGCACTTGTGGGATTAGTTCACACCTGGTTTTGGGTAAGGAGGTACGGAGTCTACGCCCATGAGGTTCCTGAACACCCTGACTCAATAGTGGTTAGTACTGCTAGTGTATTGGTTACTACTGCTAGTGTAGTAATTGATGGCTCCTACTGGTAGTGTATTGGTTCCTGCTGCTAGTGTAATGGTTCCTACTAGTAGTGTTGCAGTGGTTAACTTGTAACAACTTTGACTCATTCAAGTGGCTGTTATGACTGCTTTATGACCTCGTTTAATTGGTCATGTAACCATTATTCCTATGATAATAGAGGCTTTTTATGGGTGATTAATTGGTCGTTAATTACTCATAAAGTCCATTGACAAGGAGTGAGTGTTCTCTACTATAAATAGAGATCGTCATCATCAGCATGAAGATATACAAAACCAGGAGAAACAAACAGATAGCTAAAACACTTATATGCGCAAGGGTTATTAATTGTGCCTAATTTAATAGCTAACATTTGGTCTTATCCCAAGTAGATATTCGTGTAACCCAGGCATAGGGTCGAATAGTTTACTTTGGAAAGTGATCACACGATTCCAAGTGATATCCGGTAACCACCTAGTGGTATTGCATTGCTACTGATTATCTTACCCTGCTTCTGGGCGACTATCCTCCAACAATCAAAGTAAACTATTTTGTGATAATCATCGTCACCGCAATGAAATATATGGCTTCAAACTTTGCCAAGTCGGAAAAGTTTGAAGGTTGGACTTTAGGAGATGGTCAAGAAGATGCACTTCTTGCTTTCAAGCATGAGTGTGGTCTATGTTCGACCACACCTATTCTCGATGATGGGGATGATGCTACTGTGGAATGATAAGGAGGAGGAGCAAATGGGAGAATGATGACTACATTTACGAGGCTTAATTCTCAATGGTATGTCTGATTCACTCTTTGACATTTATCAGAATTTTGAATCTTCCAAAGAACTATGGGATTCCTTGAATGCCAAATATATGGCTGAGGATGCATCAAGTAAGAAGTTCCTTGTAAGTAATTTCACAGATTACAAAATGACTAATTCAAGACCAGTTATGGAACAATACAATGAACTTCTTGGTATACTTGGAAGGTTTACACAACACAGTATGCACATGGATGAGGCTATTTCAGTCTCGTGTGTCATTGATAAACTTCCCCCTTCTTGGAAAAATTTCAAGCATACCTTGAAACATAAGAAGGAGGAGTTAACTCTTGTTGATTTGGGCAGTCATCAGCGCATTGAGGAATCTCTCAGGGTGCAGGATAATGACAAGCCAAAGTAGGGGTGAGATCGGTTCCGGAACCGCAAGGAATCGAACCAGAACCGAAGGAACCGAGAACCAAAAAATGAATGGCTAAGGAACCGAGAACCGGGCTGACTAGGGTGTCTCGGTTCTGGTTCGGTTCTCGGTTCCGGTTTGGTTCCTTGCGGGTCTAATCGATCGGAACCAAAATTTGTAAATCTTATGAACTTTTTGAAGTATAACGTGGTGATTTTGTGCAAGTGAATTTAAAGTATAATTCAATCCGTTAAATGAACAAGCATGATACTCATGAATGGATTAAATCATCACTGTAATCACTAAAATTCTACATTAGTTGTCACATACGAACATACAAATATACAATAGATGAGTACTAGCATTTAAATAACCTTAAACGCTTTAAAGCATTATCTGTAGATTACATATTATTTTATTTAAATCTTGTTAGTTCTTTGTAAGCGTAAAAGTGCATTAAAGTATTTCAACATTAACATGTGTTAAAGAAACGTAGACAAATGTAGAAGATGTGCCAGCCTCCTAGGGGACGTAAGAGTTGCTTTTGTTATATAAAATTTAGAACAAGAAACATTAACTTCTGGAATGATCTAAACATGAACTTAAAATACTAAACCTCCAACAAACATCTCATATATTTGAAAATTGGGGGTTCTTTGGTTCCGAAACCGATACCCGCGGTTCCGAACCGAACTAAACCGAGAACCGAAATTTTCTATATTGAAGAGCCGAGAACCGGACCTCGGTTCCAAAATTCGGTTCGGGTTGGGTAGTTTCCTGTTCGGTTCTCGGTCCATTTGCTCACCCCTAAGCCGAAGAGTAGCAATGCTACTGGTGCATCTGTTGTCAATATGGTGGAGCATAACAACTCCACCAGGTACAATGACAACAAAGGCAAACGTAAACATCATGATAACACAAGGGAAGATCCTAATAAGAAGGCAACACCTACTTGTTGGAAATGTGGCAAAACTGTCCACATTAAAAGGGATTGCAAAGGTGTTAAGGTTGGTGGTAAATCCAATAGATCAGGCACTAATGGTTCAGGGAGTGGTGGTTCTACCAACTCACTGAAAGGATGATGATGTGACGTGGTGGGTTGACACTAGTGCAACTGTTCATGTGTGCAAAGATAGAAGCTCGTTCAAGACTTATGAGTCACTGAATGATGGTTCTATTCTTCACATGGGAAATGAGTCAACAGCCTTGGTGCATGGTCGTGGTTGTGTAGATCTTAAGTTTAGTTATGGAAAGATTGTAACTTTATTTAATGTTATTCATGTTCCTGATATAAGGAAAAACTTGGTTTCAAGTAGTGTTTTGAATAATCATGGATATAAACAAGTTATTGAATCTGATAAATTTGTTCTATCTAAGAATGGTGTGTTTATTGGTTTTGGCTATTTGTATAACCAAATGTTCAGGCTTAATATTGTTAATGAATGTGATAATTCAGCCTTTATGACCACCAATGACCTGAGTGACTCTACCCTATGGCATGCTAGACTTGGCCATGTACACTATAAAAGGATGTAAGATATGTCTAAGGATGGGTTAATCCCAGCATTTGACATGGACACTGAAAAGTGTAAAACTTGCATGTTGACCAAAATAACAAAGAAGCCTTTTCAGGGTGTTAATCGTGAATCTAAACTCTTGGAGCTAATACATAGTGACCTGTATGACTTGCATGCCACTCCCTCTTTGGGGAATAAAAAGCACTTTGTGACATTTATTGATGATGCTTCTAGGTTTTGTTATGTCTATCTGTTACATACTAAGGATGAAGCATTAGATAAATTCAAAGTGTTTAAACTCAAGTTGAATTACAACTTGGGTCTTTGATCAAAAGATTAAGGATGATAGGGTAGGTAGTACATGGATACTCTGTATTTTCATCTGTTGGTATAATCCATGAACGATCGCTCCCCATACTCCTCAAAGAAATGGTATTTCCGAAAGGAAAAATAGGGTCAAGGAGATGGTTAATTCCATGTTGTCCTATTCAGACCTGAGTCAAGGGTCCAGGGTGAAGCTATGTTAACCGCTATATTTATTAAATAGGGTTCCCAACAAAGGAACAAGGTTACCCCTTATGAAACTGGACTAAAGGAAACCTAACTCGAACTATCTCGTGGTTTAGGGTTGTAGGGTTGTTGTGAGACTCCCGATCCAAAGTTGAAAACTTTGGGTGAAAGAGGCATTGATTTCATCTTTGTTGGATATGGTGAGCTTTCCAAGGCTTTTAGGTTTTATGTTATTTAACCTAATGAATATGTTTCAATTACAATGTTTGATGAGAATAGATTCTCATCATCCCTAAACCAAGTCCGAGGATTCCTAATGGAATTCATGGCATTGGTGTATCGAGGTCCCCGATGAAGTACCATCGAGGTCCCCGATGAGGCTTCATCTTTCCTGGCTATGAAAACAAGGTATGTAAATTGATTAAGTCTCTTTATGGACTAAAGCAGGCACCTAAGCAATGGCATCTAAATTTGATGAAGTGGTTTTTGTGGAAAACTAGAAGGGGGGGTTTAATAGTTTTACCGATTAAAACTTTGTTTTAAAATATTTAGATCGAATTATGTCACTCTATTTAGATGTATATGTTGGATGTTGATAGATAGATATGTAAATATGTAATGCAAAGGTAAAGAGTAAGAAACACAAAACCACGACATGAGTGTTTATAGTGGTTCGGCTACAAGGACACATTCCTTGCCCTACTCTACTCCCCGAGTCACCTACTCGAGAGTTCATTAGCACTACATGACACAACTACTTATGGCGGAGAAGCCTTCACAACGTCGCCTACACTTTTTCCGGTACAAGGCTAGACACCGGGTTCTTCCACAAGGTATAAACACACCTATCACAACATCGCCTACACTTTATCCGGTAAAAGGCTAGATACCGAGTTCCATTACAAAGGAGGAACTATCACCTAACACTACACAACACCTATCCTAAAGGAGACCCACTCCTTATTACAACATCATCAAGGATATCAATATCCTTGGACACAACCTATCTCTATTTCTACATCGATGCACCATATCGATTATACACTCTTGGCATCTTTCACTAATGCCTTTGACACGGACGTTAGGCACTTTTCACTAATGCATTCGTCTTGACCCTTTTGGCATCCTTCACTAATGCCTTTTACACGGACGTTCGGCACCTTTCACTAATGCCTTCATCTTGACCCTTTTGGCATCCTTCACTAATGCCTTTGACACGAACGTTCGACACCTTTCACTAATGCCTTCGTCTTGACCCTTTTGGCATCCTTCACTAATGCCTTTGACACAACGATTCTAATGAGGAAGAAAGAGCTATCAACAAGACAACCTCAGTAGTCTTGATGATGAGGAAGCATGGTATCATGGACTTGAGCTTGCTCGACTTCAAGAGGTGTTGATCTAACCTTTAAGAGGAACCTATAGAATCACACAAAAACAAACACAAACTACATAGAAAGATCCTTTGGATATGAGGTTAGAGAGTTTAAAATACTAGGTGAAAGTATGTGTAGGAGTGGCAACCTACAATGAAGAAATGGCTCACTATTTATAGAAGAAAACATGGTATTGTTCCACTAATCCCACGGATCCCTTACTTGAGGGATCCACCCAGTGTAAACTAGGGGAACCGTGGGACGCTCCTTTTTGCCCATGGGATTTGGGTCATGGGTCATGGGTTATGGGTCATGGGTCCTAGACTTTGGACCATGGGTATCCAAGTAGATTGTATCTAGAATATGCAATGTATCTAGTCCATGGGTTATGGGTTAGCTCCATGGGTCATGGATAATACCCATCATGACTTATGCATGATTTCATGCAATGGGTCATGGGTTATGGATTATGCTCCATGGGTATGGGTCATGGATTTTGGGTTTTACCCAACTACATTCAATGTATTTAGTCAATGGGTCAAATACTTAAAACTTCAACCCATTCTATTACCCAATATATTTACCCAATATGTAAACACTAGTTGTTGTACATATGCATTACTAAAACATGAAAGCACTACTACTTGTTTAGTGTTTTATGTGAAAACGTAAGTGTGTTAGTAAACTATTGGCTCAAACTATTTACGTATTTTATTTGTTTCGTTAAAATGATTTTACGTTTGTTATCGACAAAACATTAGAAGATCGTAAAATATAAATAAACGTTTTTATGGCTTATTTGTATTAACAGTTTTGTTTAATGGTTATTACTTAACCAGTCTGACAAATGTGTGTATAGCAAATTTGATGAATCTAGTAAAGTAGTCATCATATGTCTATATGTTGATGACATGTTGATCTTTGCATCGACCAAAATCGAGTTGACGACAAAGGAATTTTTATCATCAAGGTTCTCCATGAAGGACATGGGGAGGGCGATGTTATCCTTGGTATAAGGATTAAACATGAAAGTAAAAGAATTTCTATCTCTCGGTCTCATTATATTGAGAAGGTGTTGAGGAAATTCAATTACTTTGATTGTACTCCGATGAGTACACCTATAGATACGTGAGAAGTCGATGCCTAATAATGGCAAAGTTGTATCTCAACTTGAGTATTCTAGGGTAATTGGTTGCCTAATGTATGCCATGACTTGTACAAGACACGATATTGCATTTGCGGTTGGTAAACCGAGCGGTATACTAGCAATCCTAGTGCTCATCATCGGCAAGCGATTCGGAGGGTATTGAAGTATCCGAAGAGAACTATGGATTATAGTCTCTCATATACTGGTTATCCTTGATGTTAGAAGGATACACCGATGCAAGTTGGATCAAGAACATCGAAGACAATTCGTCTACCGGTGGTGGATATTCTTACTTGGTAGAGGTGCAATTTCTTGGGCATCCAAGAAGCAAACTTGCATCACCGGTTCAACAATGGAATCAATTTGTAGCCTTAGCATACTTTGGTAAAGAAGTCGAATGGTTGAAAAACTTGCTTCTTGAGATTCCATTATGGCTAAACCTATAGCACCTATTTATATCCGTTGTGATAGTGCAATTTGCATTGGCAAAGGCTTATAGCCGGATGTACAATGGGAAGTCTAGACACTTAGGTGTCGGACATAGCATGATTCGTGAGCTTATCATGAATGGGGTGGTATCTATAGAGTTTTCGATCTCAACAAAATTTAGGCGATCACTTGATGAAGGGATTGGCTAGAGACTTGGTTTTAAAGTGCGCTAAAGGGATGGGTTTAAGTCCAATTTAGTCATCGAATGCTAGGACACCCAACTCCTCCTAAGGAAACTTGGGAGCTGAGTTCAATGTGGAAAGCTGAACATTCAGTCGACTGGAGCACATGTTTATTTTACATCACAAGTTTGTGCTCTAAATCTGCTGAAAGGAGGATGAAGTCTTTACTTCTTAATGGTTAATTTCTTTGAAAAAGTGCTTGGCATGAGCATGAATAAAGAGGAACCACCTATGTGAATGTTGAAGTTTTGCCGCTTCAGGGAGCTTTTAGACTTTTGGCTCTTGTAACATTTATGAATTTGGATATGGACACATGGCTTGTAAAGAGTCAGGAGCGTTTAAGTGTTTGAAACTTGTGTGTATTTCATCTTTAGGTATTTATATGGGTTGAAGGGTTCAATTTTTAGAACACCCCGATTCTCGAATATTTGAACGTGTAATGTACTAAGATGGAAATTCAATCCTCAGGATATTTTCGTTTATGCACATGTTTTGTTTGATGTTTGTTTTTAATGCAAAGGAAGTGAACTAAATTTGGGGAGGATTGTTGGAAAATTTAGTGCACTTGTGCAATTAGTTCACACCTGGTTTTGGGTAAGGAGGTACGGAGTGTACACCCATGAGATCCCTGAACACCCTGACTCAATAGTGGTTAGTACTGCTAGTGTATTGGTTACTACTTCTATTGTAGGAACTGATGGTTCCTACTGGTAGTGTATTGGTTCCTTCTACTAATGTATTGGTTACTACTGCTATTCTAGTAACTGATGGTTCCTACTGGTAGTGTATTGGTTTCTGCTGCTAGTGTATTGGTTACTACTGCTAGTGTAGTAACTGATGGTTCCTACTGGTAGTGCATTGGTTCCTGCTTGCTAGTGTAATTGTTCCCTCTTGGTAGTGTTGCGGTGATTAATTTGTAATAGCTTTGACTCATTCAAGTGGTTGTTATGACCGCTTCATGACCTTGTTTAATTGGTCATGTAACCACTATTCCTATGATAGGAGGCTTTTAATGGGTGATTAATTTGCGTTAATTACTCATAAAGTCCATTGACTATGAGTGAGTGTTCTCTACTATAAATAGAGATCATCATCATCAACATGAAGATATACAAAACCAGGAGAAACAAACAGATAGCTAAAACACTTATATGCGTAAGGGTTATTGATTGTGCCTAATTCAATAACTAACATTTGGTCTTATCCCAAGTAGATATTCGTGTAACCCAGGCATAGGGTCGAATAGTTTACTTTGGAAAGTGATCACACGATTCCAAGTGATATCCGGTAACCACCTAGTGGTATTGCATTGCTACTGATTATCTTACCCTGCTTTTGGGCGACTATCCTCCAACAATCAAAGTAAACTATTTTGTGATAATCAATGGCTGCTGCTGCAATGAAACACATGGCTTCAAACTTTGCCAAGCTGGACAAGTTTGAAGGGTTGGACTTTAGAAGATGGCAGAAGAAGATGCACTTCTTGCTTTCAAGCATGAGTGTGGTCTATGTTCTAACCACACCTATTCCTGATGATGGGGATGATGCTACTGTGGAACAGATAAGGAGGAGGAGCAAATGGGAGAATGATGACTACATTTGCGAGGCTTAATTCTCAATGGATGACTACATTTGCGAGGCTTAATTCTCAATGGTATGACTACATTTGCGAGGCTTAATTCTCAAGTGATATTTGGTAACCACCTAGTGGTATTTCATTGCTACTGATTATCTTACCCTGCTTCTGGGTGACTATCCTCCAACACTACATACAGGTATACATGAAAGCTATCATAAATAATTTAAAAAATTAATCAATGTCTACCTTTTACTATTTACTATCTCTTGATAAGATATTTATAAAGAAATTCAATTATGAGTTTAAATAACAGCGACCCGATAACGAACTAAATAAAACCATAACCCAACCCTATAAGGTTATCGGGTTGACCTGATAAGCTAAGTTTGACCTTATAAGGCCTTATTGGCTTGGGTTGTGGGAATATAACTAACAATGTGAAGTGGATTCTCAGGGTATGGCAGGACGCACCTATTATTCTGATTGTGAGTATGCTTGCTTACGTGTGCTTCCTCGAGCTATTTTTGGTATGTCAAGAGTAATCGTAAATTACTAATATTTTATAATCTTAAAAGCTATAATAGCTCTCCTGATCATATATATGTTGAATTTGTAAAAGGTAAAAAAAATGGATGATCGTGCAATTGCTATATCCTTGCCATTTGGTTGCATACTTGGTCTCCTAGGTTCCATGATAGCGACCACAATAATGGGTCACGTAACTTCCTCTTGATATTTCTTTCTAAAGGCCGATTGGAACATTTTTAGTACTTGCGGTAATAAATTAATTATGTCCGGTCGAGAAGAAGGTATGCATGGATTTATTCCAAGGTAAGTGGTTCAAGCAAGTTCATTCTTAATTTTGCTGAAATAAGACGGAATAAATTAACTGTATAATGTGATATTCTGACTTCATCCGATCGGGATTCATCCATTTTGCTTGCTATCTTTGCTGGCTTTGGTGGTGGTGCAATGTGCGGAACGGGCTTCATTTACTTATACTTGAGATGGAGGGGGTCAAACCAACATCGCGAGACCACTCCAGAAATTGAATAGGCGCCTCAGCCTTCTCATGCTCAACAACAAGGTGGTGGTTCAGTGATTACAGTGCTGATTACAGTCTCCTATACAAAATGATTTACTCTTTTTAACCCGTCGGCATACTGTTTTAACATATATTACAATTAATAAACTCACCACCTTCGATTGTGGGTGTTCCATGTGCATCTTTTGGAGTAGCAGGAATAATCCGAAAGACACCACTTATGATTCCCTCTTCAAGCGGTTAGGGAGCGGAATGCGAGCGAGGTATAGCAGGATGTTGGATCCAAATGTAAAGCATTTATTTACAAGTTTTATGCCAAATGATGAAACAAATATACACATGGTTCAAGATGTACTTAGATTTCTTCCATGTATAGACATCGTTCTCGAAAATTTAGCCTCCCTTCTCAAGCCAGATGGTGAGCCTCCAAGTGCCAATATTGCAACCATTTTCTCAATCTCAAATTTGAAGCTTAATTTGAGTTTCTTAGGCGAATAGTAATTCCAAAAGATATCAGTACTTATCAAATTTTTGAAGAGAAGTTTTGCCAAGTAACGACTACTTAATATATTCATATATATATATATATATATATATATATATATATATATATATATATATATATATATATATATATATATATACACACACACTACACTACACTTGTAAGTGTGAATGGATTAAAATATCATGTAAATGTAATGTAGTGTAAGAAAATTGAATATGTTTCCTTATCATCTCAACTTATATATGTTATGCAATCTTATTATATTTTGAATAAATATTCAACTTACTTTATAGGATCTCTTGATTTAGGTTGTGAGTGTTCAAAAATATCCGTATTCGGATATCGAAAACTTGATCATAATTTATTAAAAGTTGGGTTTATGAAAGGATAGTTTTGGAACTCATATAAAAAATTATAGATATCTTGATATTCGGATATATAAAATCATTATCTAAAATTTCGGATATCCGAAATAAAAAACTTAGATAAACTATTAGGTATAACATAAAACAATCATCGTAAATTTCAGATATCAGAATTTGTGATATAACTAGTTATTAACAAGTCCGTTAAATTATTTAAATTAACAACAAAAAATATCGTCAAAAATGTCTCATTTTATATTTCCGCTTTAGGTCTCAAATAACTATGAGACGACTCTGATACCATCATAATCATATTTACCTCATTGAAAAATCTTTATCTTTTAGATAGCCTTCTCTAAATTCATGTGCTAACTGTTTGCGAAAGTGATTATAAACTTGTAGAAAAGATGGTCCTTTAATGAAAAAGAAAAAAAAAATCTGAATTTTTGGTGCAGTGTTTGGTTTTAAAAAAACTTATAACTGAACTTTTAGTTGTTTTAAAAAAAGCAAATACATATCAAAACAACAACAATTCACAAAACCAATGACCCAAAACTTACCAGAAGGTCCAGTAGCATCTGTTATCCCAGAAGCGCGCAAGTGATCCGAAACACCATCAACGTCCTTCAAATCTGCCTCGTAAAAAATTACACACGAAACAATAAAAAACACAAATACTAAACCAAGACACAAAATCAAATAGATATACACAAAATAACCAAATGGGTAGAATCTTAAAATCTTAAACCATTCACTTCGTTGAAATTTAACTCTAACCCACCACACACAAAAACAAAAACTTTTATAACAAATACTAAATCAAAATACAAAAACTAAGCAGATTCATACATTACAACCAAAAGGGTAAACTCTTAAACCATTAACTTCCTTCAAATTTGGTTTATGAGCTTATTTATTTTCGGCTTATATTTCATAAGCTTAATTTGTTTTTTGCTTATTTAGAAATTTGTGGGCATATAGAAGTTTGTTATGGCATAATAAATTTATATGAGCACATACGTCCCAAAATAAATCAAAAAAATGGAGCTTATAAAACATAAGCTGAAAACAGATAAGCTCGTAAGCACATAAATAAGAATCAAACTTTATAACAAATACTTAACGAAAACACAAATAGCAAATTGATTTATACAAAACAATGAAAAGGGTAAAATTTTAAACAATTAACTTCCTTCAAATTTGACTCAAACTTTAGGGGGTGCTTGTTTAAGTACCCTTTTCTTGTTTCAGCTCTCAGTGCCACTTTTTATGGCTTCTTTTGTGTTTTTAAACTTGTTATTCAATTTCACATCTGGTCAATGGGAACCCAAGGGTTGATTATTCCGTACTGAACTTATGAGCAGGGTTAAAGAGTCTTCCTCAAGCCACGCATTACAAAACCGAAATGGAATGGGGCCATATTAAGCTCAGTAATTTCAAGAATCACAGGCGATGATCGAATAGTTTTTAGGCATAACAAGATGGCGAATATTCTTTAGGCATAATCAAGCTCGTAATCCACCCTCTCTTGACTTCGCCGCCAAAGCCACAAGAATTTAGAGATAATAAATTGATTAAATTCATTAATTACTTAACTATTGTATCCCCATTGCGGTGATGAGAATTCTTACCTCCATTTGAAATCCGCTTGCCTTACCCACATTTATTGTATGGTTCACCACCTCTTCATATATTGAATTGCTTTGAATATCATGGAGATTTGCTTCTGAATTTAACTCTCCTATGATCCGCTCGTTGAATGTTAGATTCTGAGTTTGAGAGACCAATCTTTGATCAACTTTTTTTCCCGGACACCTTTCTCAAAAATCATATCTTTAAAAGTCCTCTTTGGCTTGAACTCCATGGCCGTACTTAATTTTATTTCTCTTTCTTGTTTAATTTGCTGGTGTGTTAATTGGGCTGTGAGGGTGAAAGGCCCAGTTTAGAGGAGAGTAGTGGGCTGGTGAGTGGTGTTTAATGGACTCATGATGGGTCGAGTAAGTATTTTCAATCACATTCACACCTATGGCATTTGCTCGAGTGGAGATGGCATGTTTTCCCGTACACTAAGCGAAAAGGCGTTGTTCCAATGGGCGTTTTATAAGCCGTCCTAGATGCCCCGAGAGCTTCATCAAGATTAAATGACCAGTCCTTTCTGTTTTGGTGGACCGTTTTTTCTAATATTCGTTTTAACGCCCTATTTGTGTTTTCCGCTTGTCCATTTGTTTGAGGATGATATGCGGTTGAGAACCTGTGAGGAACACCATACTTCTTCATTATCTTTTCCATTTGAGCATTGCAGAAGTGGGTTCCCCTGTCACTAATTAGTGCCTTGGGAATCCCGAATCGTGCGAAGAGTTTCTTGAGGAAATGAATGACTACCCTCGCATCATTAGTTCTAAGTCTTGCGCCTCCACCCATTTGTACACATAATCGATGGTGACAAGAATGTATTCATTCCATCCGGATGATTGAAAAAGTCCCATAAAATCGATACCCCAAACATTGAATATTTATGAGACTTGGATGTAGTTATGGGTGCTTCATCTCTTCTCGAAATGTTCCCGATTGTTGGCATGCATCACAAGTCCGAACTAATTTCTTGACATTCGAAATACGGTAGGCCAAGAGAATCCGAATTGAAAAGTTTTCGTGTCGTAACATTTATACCGTGATGCCCCGATGGTCCTGCATGACATTCTCTCATAATCCGATCAATCTCCTTCCCGCAACAAAGCGTCGGATAACTGATTAGGACACATGCGGAATAGAAAGGGTCCGTCCCAAAATAATACTTTAGCTCAATAAAGAATCTCTTCTTTCTCTTGTCTCGTCGTATAATTTGGTAAGACCCTACTAGATAAATAGTTAGCATAATCTGCATAACATGGCTCAATATCCTTAATGGACATTAGTTGCTCGAGTCTCGAATCTCGTTATTGTTATTTTGTAAGGATGATCCTTGATACTCGAATTGTTAAATTAAGCGGTCAAAATCGTGATCATTATGCGATAAAAACCATGCTCACAATAAAACACTGCGAAGTGAAAGTTGCACTTGAGTAACACTTGTTGACCCCTTAGTTACAGGCTTTATGGATCGAGTTGAATTTCTTCATACCCTTTCATGATCTCCCCATCAACTTGTTTCATCCTTGTCTCCAGTGTAATCATCCAAATGAAGTAGAAAATGACTGCCAAGTTTCGCAAATGTTTCCCATGTCACAATATTATAGGCCTCATACCATTTCACTTGATAAAAAGCTTATAAAAATTTCTTATGAAAACAAAACAAATAATTCACAATTCATATTTGCAATCTCTTTCTAATTGCCGCATATGTTCACCTAAATTCAAACAAGTTTATAGCTAATCAACTTATGTCATACATATCATTTAGGCTGCCCCATTAAGGGCACCCAATCCCCCTCATTTTCCCTGCCACGTCAGCTTTCTCTCTCCAACGATCTCCAGGCGATTGGGTGCCCCAATAAGGCGACCTACACTACAAAAAACATACCCCACAAATATACCTTTTACATTTATTAAATACACAGAAAAAAGAGAAACCAGTCGATCGTGTAAGCGATCACTTCCCTCCTGGAACCATGCTCGATCGAATGGCCACATAAGGGGGATTGATTAGAAATCGACCGACTCAGTCGATCTTCCAACGTTCTGGAACCGACCTTATATCACGCTTATTATTTGCACCATACAAAATTGAAAAAAAAAAAAAAAAAAAAAAAAATCATCGCTTATTGTAGTGTTTCAAGAGTAATTCTGATAATAAAGAAGATGAACCGGAACCAAAGAACATCGGGTGAGTGGGTGCTATGGGTTCACATGCGAAAGTTTTAACCCTAAACCAACTCTGTGAACAACAGAGGTGTCTTAGTAAATGTGGGTTTGAATATGGTTTGCTTTTACCAGGTTTTCCTTTTCTAAAAATGGAAAACCTGATGCCCCGAGCATGTGTGGATCTATGGCTATGGTTTAACCCGCAGTTGACTCAAAGGTTGGTGCACGGCTCGACTTGTTTCGAGCATGTCTTCAGTCCCTCTATTCCTCGTATCTCAAGGGCAACCACCTTGACATTGTAGATATGAAACTCTTACCAAGAGAGAAATTCGATCAATGTGAAACATCAAGTCCAAAAAGCAAAAACTAAACATGAAGAAAATTTAAAACCTACTATCGAGATGCGATTAAATGTTGGTTCTCTCATTGGAATCGAAGAAAAGCGGGGCTCTTATGAGAAGATCCGATTGCATAGTCAGTATGGGACGTGAAATGAAATTGCCGGTGGAAATATGAAGTCCACATTTAACATTACAAGCACATAAAGTCGATCAAGGGTGAATAATCATGTCATAAGAAACTAAAAGAAGTTTCTCAAGAGAAAAAATATACTAAAAAGAAAAAGGTGGCGATTGAAAGTTTCTCAAAGTGTAATTTTATACATAGAAACTAGCGGTGGTTTCGAGAAGCATGTGATGGTTACCAAAATATACTAGCGATGGTTTAGTAACACTAGCGATGGAATGAAATAAAGTAGCGATGGTTACCAAAATATACTAGCGTGGTTTAGTAACACTAGCAGTGGTTTAGGAAAATCGAAACTATTTGTGGACTCCATTGTGTGTTTGTTGTTTTCTTATTTCTTATAGTTACTTAAATATATTTTTGTTTATTTACTTGGTCATAATTGACTTATCAGTAGTATACAAGATCATGCATATTTGTAAATACTCGAGTCAGAAGCATAGCTATGTTATTTAAGACAAAATCTTAGCGCAAAAATACGTCTAATAACCGTGCTTAACCACTGTACTAGAAGATAGTAGTATAAGGATTAGGATCAAACGAAACAATAATCAGATCAACATTATTCTCTGTAAATCACTACACTACACCGTGAAGTTAGCAAATGTCATGTGCCTACTCAGATTGGACTAAATGCATGCATTGAATATTCGAGATATCAGTAGTGAATTCAAGATCAGGTACTGATCAGAGGCATAGACCAACATCATTATCTCAACAATTAAAGAGAAGCACATCCTCTAGGCCCCACCACCACACCAGTCCAGATACCATTATGGTGTGAGGTGAATCACATAAACCTCTCGGAAAAACATGATATGAGACCTCGAACCCAAAACCTCTATACGTTAAACCAAATATTACTCAAATAACCAACATTGCATTTTCAGTACAAACGGAAGTAGTAAGTTACATTTTCTGGACAGCAGGAGTGGTATCTAATACTATAGCTATTATCTCAAACACTTTGGCAACAACTTGTCTATCCACAAACAAATTATTACTCAAATAGAACATTGCATATTCGGTACAAACATAAAATAGTGTCATTATATTTTGTGGGCGATAAGAGTGTCATCAAATACTATAGACCAACGAAAACAAAGCTACTCCAATATGACCAATACTACAAACCACGTGAAAAGGCAATGGTGGATGCACAAACAAAGCAAAATCTAGATAGAAATGTGAAGGCAACTCGATTGACCATGTAACCGATATAATTAAAACACTAGTGGATTGATGCGTGGGTGAAAGCACAACGAAACAAGTTTAACAATCAAGAAATTTCATATTTATATCCGGGCATGGCAAGTTTTACATCGGATGAACAAATGAAGGCAACATGATCAAACTTTTCTTTATAAATATGAAAATGAAAAGAAGAAAAAAGCAATTACTAATCACAATCAAGAAAGTATGTGCTCCTAGCTTCATACAAATCAAACAAAAAGAAAAGTATGTTATCACCTTATGCTGCTGGTTTATTTACTTGGTCATAATCAACGGGCCTTCCACGGCTACCACCACCACCACCGTAGCGACTCCTAGGAGGACTAGGACTCCTCCTCCTTTCATAACCACCCCTAGGCGGGGAAGGAGAATAGCCTCTTCTACCCATACTTTTCTCTCTTTGATCGGTGATGATCGTTTGATTGATGGTTTGGATCTGTTGAATCTGGGTAGCAGTGGGGGAGAGGGTGTGTTTGAATGTGAAGTGTGTGTAAAAAGTTTGTGTGTGTTTGAATGGGTAGCAGTGGTTTGGATCTGTTTAATGTTATAAACTAACTGTAAATAATGTATGTATAAAAAATACTGTAAATGTATGTATACAAAATATATAATGTATTTTGTAATTAAATGTATTTTGTATTTAAAAGAAAGTGTACTTTTTATTTAATAAGTTGCCCAAGAATACATATGTGTGGGACTAAGTTGCCCAAGAAACATGTACTTTTTTATAATAAAAAAAGACTATATGTGACAACTCGTATTTTCGGTCATATTTCAAAACATTATTCATGCTTCACCATTTATCGTTTATCGTAAACTAGGTTTCTGAGCATCAAAGTCACGTAACCGTAATGGTTTAGTTGTGAATTCATGATCATATCATCGAGGTCATTTCATATAGACTAAGTTTAGTCTACATTTCATTAACATCATTGTCATCATATTAGTTCATGCATGGTTTTGCATTTTACATTAAGCGTATAACTTTTATATTAAATAAGCGTTATCGCGTAATTAATTATTTTGAATAATTGATCCATTACTCCCAAAAATTATCCGATATATTTTATACTCATTTAAGACTATAAAAATTATATTATTAATTTACCGATGTTTTCAATTTATTTTGTATATAAATTGTTAAATTTATATAATTCTGACGATTTCCTTAAATTCAACCCGATAAATATTTATTCACTCAAATCTTTCAAGAAATGTATTTTATAATTTTATGACCTCAATATATTTTATATTGACCCGTGGAAATTTATTTTATCTAATGCTACCTTAAATATTCAAATGGGTACACAAATTACCACAAGTCTTCAAGTAACTTGCATCTAATTATACTTATACATATAAATACTACTCAAAAGAACAAAACTCATTTTGTTTCTCATGTATGTCGACCACCCATGGTGTCATTTGGGGTGAGTCACATGGTTTGCAAATATCTACCAAGTATAATTTATATTATACAAGTAATATCCAAAACACATACACATCTAATTTTTCAAGTGAAAGACCAAAACCATATCTTTCTTTTCTCTCTTCCAATTCGTGACCAAGACCAGAGAAGGAAACATCAAATTTTCAAGACAAGATTTATTAAACACTAGTATCACTTGTTGTATAGGTTTTGCAATAAAACCTCAAGTGATTAGGAAAAACCCTTTGTCCTTAAACCTCATCATATTTCTTGTAAGCATTCATATTCATGTTTTATTTCACATTCATTATTATGGTCATATCATTTTATTTGAGAAACATGCAAGTTATGTGATGTTTATACCACTTTTAAGGTTTTTAAGTGTTAAATATATATAATCCATCCTATAATTACTCCTTGTTATGTATTAGTTTTGGTGATATTTAGGAACCCTTGACACCCTAAGAAGGTGTATAGTAGGATTAGAATAGCTTGGAGTTGTTTTGAATGGGTTAGAATAGTTTTGGCGAGAAAAACTCATTTCGACACGTTTTGAAAAGGGTCTGTCCTTAAAATTAAATTCTGGAAAATCCGACAGTGGGTATAATATTTTGGGCTAGGTATTTAGAAAATACACTTTAAAAGCGAAACCGTGGCAGCAGGCGGATTAAAGCGGAGTTATAACGAAGAAGTTATGAATTTTTCAAGTTGAGCGTCAAAAACTATAAATTAAAATTTCGACATGAAAATGTCACTCTTACGAGTCAAAATGAGTCTTAAGCTTTATAAATTTTGTCGAATTATCAAAAATATATTAGTATACTTTGACACGAATCTAAGGATGTAGAAAGCGGACTTGTAACGAGCAAATTACACGCGATAAACAAAAGTTGCCGTAACTTTATTCTATTAGCAACATTAATATATTTTCTATTAAACATATACTTGACAACTAGGGACCATGTTGAGGGTCGTTTTTAACATGGACGTAGTACTTATTATAAAAGATGTCTTCTAGTAAAGTAAGTTCGCCAACCATATTTTCCAAAATGTCCAACCGTTCGTCAAGCGGAGTTGTAATGATTAAAATACGATCGCTCAAAGTTTTTGAAAACCATCCTTAAACTATATCTTGGGACAAAAGTACCATACTTTAGCTATATTTTTCTCTATGATCGAACTTCTATGGCGAAAACTTAAACACTAAAACTTTGAGATAATCATACGAGCTTCCCAAAACCGTTGAGTTTGTTTCCTAACGCTCGGCGTGCACCATTTTACGACTAGCTTTTAGAGGCCGTTTTTGTCACTTTCATGGAAATATCAATGACATTATTTTACCACGAAAAGTTATATTCTCTTAATAATCACCAAATGATTATAAATGGTATATCATTTCAACATAAATACATGTGAAGTAATTTAAAAATGGTCAAGGCGTTAAAAGGTTATATTTTCGACGAGAAGTATTGTTTTCAAAAATTCATAAGTGGTATAAATATCATCCGAATTGCATGCATAACATTACATTGTAACTTATTATGTATCATATCATTCATAATAGGTCAAGTTTAGAGATTCACGCTACATTTCGGTGTACTCACTTTTGCCATCACATCATTGTCCAAGTGAGTTTCGTAGCCCCTACTTTTATATGTTTTGAACTATTTTGGGGGAGATACATGCTTAACTATTTTTCACAAGTACTTTAGATTTTAAGGATAATTTCTATCATGATCACCATTGTTTCAAAAGCGAATGTTGTACTATATTAATTGTTCTTGTTTGTTTGGTATAGTTCTACGTCGTATAATGTTCTAAATCGGTTGACTCTCGATATATTGAGTCATGTACTATTGATTATGTGCTATAGTTCTCGTCAGTATAAAGTTCTAAATCGGATGACTCTTGATAAATTAAGTCATGTACTATTGATTATGTGTTATTGTTCTATGTCGAGTTAGGTACTATTGTGAATTCATTTGACATCATGCATTTGAACATAAACCATACATATTTTGGCGGTGGGTTGTGAACACAGGGTTGCAAGTTTTGTATGGGCGGAACTTGGGCGAGTGGATTTACAATGCCTTTCTTTGCATAAGCGATTTTGAAAGGCTTTACATTCCAATACAAACTCTATGAACTCACTCAACCTTTGTGTTGACACTTTTAGCATGTTTTATCTCGGTATCCAAGGCATACATCATGGCATGCATGTGGACTTATCATAGAGTCGTGGTGACGACAGCGTCTCACATGGGATTTATACACTTTAAAAACATCGTTTGGCTTGTATCAAATTTAATTCCGCACAACTTGATTTCATTTGGGACCTATACTTTGTAACTCGATTGTTTTATTAAATCAAGCGATGTATTTTCCAAAGCGACACTTTAGGTCGTTCAATATAACTGTGATTGTGATGCTATGATGATCAATCCCGTGAATTCCATTCATTGCAAAGCAGTAATTTGGGGTGTGACACTATACTTTTGTACTAAAAGACAAAAAAGTCGGGTTGCCCAAGAAAGTGGGTCAAAGTTGCCCAAGAACTCACCTATGACACTTGTACTATGTAAGTATGATGAGTGTGTAAATACTCATCATTTTGGGTCAATCTGAGCGCAAAGCGTTTAAAAATGCTCGAAATGCATCGAATCTTGAAAATATCTCAAAATTGCATTTATATGTTTCGAGATGCAAAATGTTTAAAATCGGATGAAAAATGAGCTAAGTTTGCATAATTGGCGGTTTAGAGTCCCTCGAGTTTCAAAAGTTGTCGAAATAGTCCCCTGAGCACTTAATTTCAAAGAAAAATCACCAAAGGTCCTTTTAAAATCACGACTTGTCAAAATTAGTCCTTTGGTGAAAAATATCAAAAGTTTTGAGAAATTACAAGTTTGGTCCTCAAGTTTAAAATTGGCAAAAATAGTCCTTGGAATTTTGAAAACGTCGACTTTGGTCCTTGTACTATTAAAACTTGTCATTTCAACCCTTGGTACAACTGCAGTTGGCGGCCCTAGGTCCTTGTGTTTTCGAATTTACAACATAAGTCCTTGTGTTATTATACCTTTAAACCATTTTGGACCCTTGTCACAAACCAAATGGACCCTGCCATAACCCCTTTGGACCCCCTTCATTTGACCCTTCCCTTTTTATATTAAAACACCGGTCAAACCAGTCAAACAAACACCCCTTTCCCTCCTTTCCCTCCCCCCTGTCTGCTACTCCACCTCCAGCCACCAACACAAACCTACCAGCTCTCTATCACCTTTCCATGTCCCCCCACCTCCACCAAACAACAAAAAGCATTTAATGCTTCCCATCCACCACCATCTCAACCCCAACTGGCTTATACAAGTTTTGGCGCCAAAACTTGATCCAAGGGCCATGATCACTCCCAGACATCCAAAGGCCCATATTTTTGATGGGATATGTTCAGAAGAGAGAGAGAAGACACATGGAGTATAAAAGGAAGCAAGAAGAAGCAACTGGGGAGAGTCTTGTAGTTTTTATATATCATCAATGTCGTTTTTAACTTAAAGTTTTTAATTTAGTGTAAAATCTGTAATAATTTGTTTCTTTGTATCAAACTAAGGGTATTGTATCATTATAAACTATTTCCAATTATAAATTCAAGTTTGTATTAAGACTTGAGTTTCAAGCTTCTTGTTGAAATTTTCAATTTCAAACTCGATAATCAAGCTTCAAATAGCTTCTTTCCACATTCATACAAGCTTATATAAAATGGTTATAGCTTTTATAAGCTTAAATTCAAGTTTCTAGCTAGTTTGGAAATTGGTCAAAGAAAGTCAAACGGGCAAAAATGGAAATGGAAATGGATATGGGTTGAAGCGGTGTTGGAATTGGGTTGATTCTGTGAGTAATTAGGTTGGTTTAGATTAGGCTAGTGGTCCTTTTGATTCTATGGCAAGCCAACATGTGCTGGGACAAATTGTAAGTCAACTTCAGCAGTTATTGCATAATCTGTTATTGTGATCTAGATTAGTTTTAATCTGTTTATTAAGTGTTATTTAAGTTAAGTAAACTCGGTTTGATAATTAATGTTGGCTAGTTAAGCGGTTAGCTCATTTTAAATTACAAATCGGTAGGATATAGGGTGTTTGGATTAATTTGCATAATCATTATAGAGGTTTGTTCAAGAGTGGAGACTTGTTGGTTTAAGCTTGTTTAGCTCTAATACACTCCTTCTTCGTCTTAAAATTTGCATCTGCGATGCTCAAAGTCAAAATCATGAATCCACTTTCTTAATCACTTAGCTGTTGGATTTTAGAAAATTAAACACTTGTTTTGTGTTTTAAAATCATAAAGGTATCTTGCGGTAGCCTCATTTCATCCATAAACATCATTATCGGTCCTCACATTGGATTCAAAACTCAACTTAGTCAACTTTTCAAATCTGTCTAAAAAGTCGAAATATGAAATATCGGTTTGTGCCTAACTAGAGGATTTTCATGAGCTCATTTCTAGGTTAAATCAAGTGAAACTTTGGGTGTTAAAAGTTCAATTGGTCTCCTTGCTTTTACCATTTTGTAGAATTTTTCAAATTTTTATAAGCTCAAAATGAGCTTGTCCATTAGGTCAGTGCTGTGATGGGGCATAGTCATGATCAGACTTTTCTCGGTTCTTGCGGCCTTGCACAGAGCTCTCAAGAGCTTGTTTAGGTCTCATATTTGGTTCACAAGTTCCACCGGGTCTAGTGTAGGTTCCCACTTTTCATTTTCATTTTGACTTATTTTGAAGCTTGTGCTTAAGTCGAACTTAGCACCTCATTATTTTTGCACTTATACTCAAATAAGCCAAATCTTTGTAACTTGTAATCCAGAGGTTTAGACTTGTTGTTTTAAGTTGCATTTGGGTAATTTTAGCATAATATAGCTTCTGTATCGGTTTGGTGATTGTTGGTAGCTTATTGCTTATTCTAAGTGCTTATTTTTAAGCACTTTACTTTCTTGATTACATATTCTTGTACACAACCCTGTTTTTATATTTTTCCTAGATTCTAAATATTATTTTAAGCTTATCTTGAATTTTTCAGATTTTTCTAAGTTAGTTTGCTATTTTACGCATTTTAATCAATTTTTAGTACTTTTTAATTAGCATTTAATACAATTAATTAAGAAAAGTTTCAAAAAATAATTTTTCATTTTCTTAAGTTAAGATAAATATAAAAGTCAAAAAATATTTTTCAGATTTTCTTAGTTAAATTTGTATTTTTAGCAATTTAATTAGTTTTAAATAGTTTTTAATTCATAGAAAATACAAAATAATCATAAAATATAAAAATAGTTTTGAAAATTCTCTTTTGTTATTTTAGATTTTTCTAAGTCAAAATTTTATTTTTCTAGCTTTATTTCATATTTTCTTGTATTTTAGGTTATTATTAAATAGTTAAAATAGTTTTTAATTAATAATAATTAATTAAATAGTTTTAAAATAATTTTCTTTTCTAGAAAATTTCTTTTATCATTAGGATTGTAAAATATCATTTTCATATTTTTAGGGTTAATATTGATTTAGTTTCACATTTTCATTTATGCGTCGCGTAGTTTTTAATTGGTTTATAAAAACATAAAATCAAAACATCATTTTGCAAATAGTGATAGCGTTTGTTTAATATTTTTTATCTTTTAATTTCCTTTAATTTGCATTTAAGCCCTGTAATTTGTTGGCTTTTACGTAGTTATAATCATTCTCAATCCTCTTTTCCGTTCAAATCTCTCGATCACTATTCGTTTGGTGATTCTTAGCATAGCTCATTTGGGACATATGACCGGGAAACACTATACTCCCCGATCTTCATTGCATTGGTGTTTAAACCGTTTGAAGTTTCTTCACGATCGGCCATTCAAGTGGCGGCCAGTGTGAGCAAACTTGACGGTTTTGCCGATCAAATTACAGGCGCCCATTCCGGGAGTTGTCTTGATTATCTTCCGTTTAGCAGATTAGTAGTTTGAATATTCACTCTTTGTTCATACCATCCATCCATCTCGTATCTATATATATATCCATATTCTCTTATAAAAATCCAAAACCCAAAACATCCAAAAGCGTATAAAACACAAAAATATTTTCCTTTTGTTTCTATATATGTATCAAAGATAAAAATACAAAAGATTTGTCGTTTTCTTAATAATAACAACATAAAAGATTACCACATAAACCAAGGCAAGTGTACTACCTAACTGGGGTACGACCATAATAAGTTCCCGAACTAAAGATTTAAAACTTGCCTTTGTGTCCTTGTGATTGGTGTACCTTTTTCAAAGAAGCCATTCATCTTGTGATTATTGGTTAAGTTCACTGTTGTTTTGCCTCGATTTTGTTTTAATTGATTTTGTTGGTATATCTACTTGTCAGAACCAGAAAACCAAAAAGATTCTTCTTACCCCATTTTCATAATTCCCTTCATAATTCCCATTCTCATCAGAAATATTTTCATAATTCCCATTCCTCTCCTAAACTCTGAGATTCCTTAGAGTTAACTCTAGTGTATGCGCACTCGCTCTTCTAGATCTGTAAGCCCATTTCGTGAGCTTGTCAAGATTCCAAGAAGGCGTGTCCAGTGACTTCTGCTCCATCGTCGGATCGAGATCCGGATCGCTCACACTACTTCCGTTATCATGGCGGAAGAACGCATATGTGTGAGCTTCTCCAGGCACCCATCGACGGGTATGGAGATGCTATTGTTGTACCGACCATTGTGGTGAAAATTTTGAACTCAAAACCGGTTCTTGAATCTTGTAACCTCAAATCAGTTCTACGGTTTTGGCGGGATGATCCTCATGCTCATATTCGATGGTTTAACAAGATTGCATCTACCATCAAATACAAGAATGTCCTACCGATCTTTGTTAAGCTTCTTCATTCCCATTTTCTCTTGAGGGCAAGCCGATTTGGCTTGAAAACAACCCCTCAATCAATTGAAACATGGGAAGACACAGTGAAGAAATTTGTGAATGAATTCTATCCACCTTCCAAAACCACGAGTCTTAAAAATGAAATCATCAAGTTCACTCAAAGTTTGATGAATCCTTGATGAATCGTGGGATCGTTTTAAGGAATTGCTCATAAATGTCCTCACCACGGTTTCTCCGAGTTGATGCAACTCGATACTTTCTATAATGGAGTGAGTCAATCGACAAGATTCTCTCAATTCCTCATTGGAGGAAATTTCTTAAACAAAAGCATCAAAGAAGCTTTAGCGATCATTGAAAACAAGTCTAAAGTCCGCCTTTGCACAAGCAAGCGGTTGTTTCCCAAGTCGGTGTTGGTCCTTCTTCTTCATCGCTCGTGAGTCAATCTAGCACCGATGCTAAGATTGACAAACTCATGGAAGCTATCAAGCTTTGGTTCTCCAACCAAAGAAAGTCTCTTTTCCACAAACTTCACCTCCTGCTGAAGTTAAGAAAGTGGAAGTCGTGTTACTTGTGGTGGCCCCATGCTTATTACAACTCATGGCCACCGATGGTAACCCTTTGAAGCTAATCTTGTGGGCGGATTTCTAATCAAGGAGGCAACCAATATCGTGCTCTATAGACCCGAACCACCGTCCTAACCACTACTGGACCTCCGGTTTCAACCAAAACCGTAATCAAAATCAAAATCAAAACAGACCAAACCAAGGTTTTCAAAACCAAGGTAATTTCGGTCCAAACAACGGTTTTCAGATCAAAATCAAAATTTCCAACACCAAGGAAATTTCAATAGAAACCAGTCGGGAATTTCAACCTGGGGTATTTTCATGGCAATAATCAAGGAAATTTTCGAATCAAGGCCCTAATCCAAACAATAGAGGCGAATTTTCTGTCAAACTCAAGCCATTGTTCCAACTGGACCATCATCGATGAGTTGTTGAAACAATTCATGAAATCGATCGGTGCTAAACAGTCAAGTCTAAAAGACTAAAAGCGCTCAAACACTAATGCAATTAAGATCAGAGGAGGACAATGTTTCCCGGTCGTTAAGTCCCGCGAGTTGTCAATGGATAAATCAACGTATAGTGATCGAGAAGTTTGAATGATAAAGGGAATTGTGATTATAATAACTAAGGAAAAGCCAACAAATTAAAAACGCCTTAAATGCAAATTAAAGAAAATTAAAAAGATAAAACCTATTAAATAAAAGCTATCACTATTTTTAAAGTGATGAACGTTTAAAACCTAAAACGACGTTAAAATTAAAAACTACGTTACGTACAAAATAAAGTGAAACTAAATCAATATTAACCCTAAAAATATGAAAATGATGTTTTACAATCCTAATGATATAAGAAAATATTTAGAAAAATAAAATTATTTTAAAACTAATTATCTAATTAAAACTATTTTTAACTATTAATTAATTACCTAAAATATAAGAAAATATGAAATTAGGCTAGAAAAATAATATTAAGACTTGGAAAAGTCTAAAATATCAAAATGGACTTTTTAAAACTATTTTTGTATTTTTGTTACTATTTTTCTATTTTCTAGGATTTTTAAACTATTAAATACTAATTAAATTACTAAAAATTACCAAATAAACTATGAAAAATCTAGAAAATTACTTTTTCTACTTTTTATATTTATCTAAGTCTAAGAAAATTGAAAAATTATTTTTTTGAACCTTTTCTTAATTTTTGTATTAAAAGCTATTTAAAATGATTAAAACTAATTTAAATTGAGAAAAATAGCAAAACTACTTAGAAAAATCTCAAAATTTCAGGAAAAGTCTAAAATAATATTAGGAATATAAGAAAAATATAAAAATAAGGTGCTATGTGGAGAAATGTGAAGCGCTAATGAAGTGCTTATTGAAATAAGCACTTAATAAGCCAAAAGCTTACCAAAAGCTACCAAACTAATATCTGAGGCTATGATAAGCTACAATGACCAAAATGCAATAAGTTTCAACAAACCACACCCTCGAATCACAAGCTAGATCGATTGATGTTGAGAGCTTTTGCTTAAAAGCGATGAAGAGGTACCAAGCTTGAGCTAATGCACAAGCTTCAATACAAGCTAAGATGAAAAATACCAATTGGAACTGTTATAGACCGGTTGAGAGTATTTGTACCAAAAATTAGACCATGATGAGCTCTTATGAGCTCTGTACACAAGCTCCCATATTCATGAAAATCTCGGTGTTCATCGAGTTAGTGGTCTTGAGGCACTTTGGTCCCAAAAAGAAGCTAGCTTGAAGCTTTTGCAAAATAGAAAAATTCCACAAAAATCTGATAAGAAGGAGGACCGGTGAGCTTTTTGAAACACCAAGATTCACCGATTAAGTCCCGTAAATGAGCTCAAAACAATTCTTTCTAAGCGAGCCCAAGCAGACTTAAACCACTTTTGACTTTTGAAGTAATGAAGAACTTTGACCAATATGAACTTTAAATCCAAATTTTGTTCTTGAGATTGATGTAATGTGTTGTTATAGACCTAATTCAAGCAACATTATTGATTTCCAAATACAAAATGATGGTCGCTATCTAAAAATCAAAGCAGTTAACGGTGGAGATGGATTCAAAGAGAGTTTTGACTTTTGATGTTGCGGACCCAAGTTAATGACCTAAATGAGCTCAAATACACTTATGAAACATGATCCAATAAATTTTAACTCACGAGTACAACTCGAGACGGAAAATTCATTAACCCAAACACCCTTTCCATTCTTGATTTGAGCTAAAACTCATCCAAACTCTTAACCAACTAGTAAACATGATCACATTAACTTAAACTAACCTAAACACTACTTATTAGAACAAAATATATGATTAAAGCGCAAATCAGATTATGCCTAAGAACCTTGAGATGACTTACAACTTGTCCAAGCCACAATGGCTAGCTAATCGATGAACCAAGAACACTACCTATCAAACCCCATCAAATAACTCCTATTCAACCCAATTCCAAGCTCGCATCAACCCCTGTACCATTTCCATAGCCATTTGATCACCTGTTTGACTTTTGTTGACCAAATGTCAAAATGAATGAGAACTTGAATGAAAGCTTGTACAAAGCTATGCTAAGCTTATTTAAGCTTATTTATACTGAGAAATGAGCTTGATAAAGCTTTTGAATGATAATTTGACTTTGACAATTTCAACAGTGCACAAATAAGATTACATGTAAACATAAACTGAATTTTTTACTTGGAATGAGTTTCAATACCTTTAAATACTTAAAGTTAATACAAATTAGCAAAACATTACAAGCTTAATACTGAATTGAAAGACTTAACATAAAAAACGACTTAAGAAAGAAAACTAAAAACTAGAAGACCCTCTAATTAGCTCCTTTCTCTGTCTTTTTATAATCCAATCTTTCTTTCTCTCTCCTCTGAATCATTCCCATCAATTTCGACCATTGGATGCCCTAGAACCGATCTCAACCATTCAAATGGTTTTGGCGCAAAATGGTTAAGCGCCAAAATGGGGGTTGAGTGAGGGGGGAAGCATTAAATGAAGCTTGGAAGGTAGTTGTGGAGTGGGAGCAGTTTTAGTGAAAATGGAGGAGGGATGGAACTTAGCTAAGTTGCAGCAAAGCGGTTGGGAGGAGGACTTTTGGCGGGTTGAAAAGATTGACCGGGGTTTGACCAAAGAGATAATAATAGGGGGTTCACAATGGTTTAATGACGAGGGCGGAATTGGTAGGGGTCCAAAATAGGTTTAGAAGGGTTTTAAACTTCAAGGACTAAAAGTGTAAAGTCCGAAATGTAGGGACCTAAGGCGCCAATTCGGAAAAGTTATTCCAAGGACCAAAAGTGACAACTTTCAAAAGTACAAGGACCAATGTTGCCTTTTCACATTTTCCGGGGCCATTTCATCAATTTTTGAACTTGAGGGACCAAAGTTGTAATTTTCTCAAACTTTTCATATTTTTCACCAAAGGACTAAATTTGACAAGTTTTGGTTTTAAAAGGACCTTTGGTGACTTTACTTTTGAAATTATGTGCTAGGAATTGTTTTGACAATTTTTGAAACTTGGGGATGGCGCAATTTTGCAAATTTGATATGTTTTTCATCCGATTTTGATATTTTTGAATTTAAAACACATAAAACAACGATTTGTGATATTACGATCATTTTGATGTGTTTCGAGTGTTTCGGATGAATTTGCAGTTTATTTTGTACAAAAATGATGAGTATTTACACACTCATCAATCCCCCCATCGAGATATTGCTAGTCCTAGCAATGATTTGAGAAAACATAATGGATTTTAATCTCTTTACCAAAAGCCATTACTTCTAGAGTAGCCAAATGTTTCGATTCAAGTAAGAACCATGGTACACCGATAACCATGTGATTTTGAGCAAACCACCGACTTTCAACGGTTTGATTTTGTCTTTACCGAAGCCGTACCATACGGACTAGCCAACTCTTAGATGAATTATCAATATTATCTTTGGTGAGTCGATTACCAATTATGGTTTTCCACGCCTTTACCACAAGCCATAATCTTGCGTGCTGCCAACTCATTATCTTTTGAGGATGATGGGAGGTGAAGAACCATACAATTTTGGGCAAATTGCAAGCCATATAAGCGGTTGAGAAATCTTTACCAAGAGCCGTTTGCTCTGGATTAGCCAATCCTTTTGTCTTCTGAGACATGGCGGATCGATAACTTGATGAGAAAGTGTAGAACACTTACTCCAAAAATTTTGGCCAAAAGCGGGGGATTAGGCGGTATAATTACATGATAAAATT
>CM040240.1:138594496-138625614 GCA_022545495.1 Chrysanthemum lavandulifolium | reverse complement strand
ATGATGGTCCCGGAGGGTAATGACCGAGTTTGCATGTGGAAATTCGCCTCTATTGTTAGGATTAGGGCCTTGATTTCGAAAATTCCCTTGATTATTTCCATGAAAATACCCGGTTGAAATTTCCCGACTGGTTTCTATTGTAATTTCCTTGATGTTGGAAATTTTGATTCTGATTTTGAAAACCGTTGTTTTGATTGAATTGACCTTGGTTTTGAAAACCTTGGTTCGGTCTATTCGATTCTCGATTACGGTTTTGGTTTTGATTGAAACCGGAGGTCCGAAGTAGTGGTTAGGACGGTGGTTCGGGTCTCACAGAGCACGATATTGATTGCCTCCTTGATTAGACATCCCGCCCACAAAGATTAGTTTCAAAGGGTTACCATCGGTGGCCATACGCTTATAGTAAGCATGGGGCCACCACAGTAACAGACTTCCACTTTCTTAACTTCAGCAGGAGGTGAAGTTTGTGGAAAAGAGACTTTCTTCGGTTGGAAAGAACCAAAGCTTGATAGCTTCCGTGAGTTTATCAATCTTAGCATCGGTGCTAGACCGACTCACGGGCGATGAAGAAGAAGAAGGTCCAACACCGACTTGGGAAACAACCGCTTGTTTAGTGCAAGTGCGGACTTTAGACTTGTTTTCGATTATCGCCAAAGCTTCTTTGACAGCCTAAGGAAATTTCTCCCCGGAGGAATTGAGAGAATCTTGGTCGATTGACTCACCCATTGTAGAAAGTGTCGAGTTGCATCAACTCTGAGAAACCGCAGTGAGGACATTTGCGAAGCAATTCCTTGAAAACGATCCCACGATTCATCAAGGATTCATCAAACTTTTGAGTGAATTTGATGATTTCATTTTAAGACTCGTGGTCTTGGAAGGTGGATAGAATTCATTCACAAATTTCTTCACCGTATCTTCCCATGTCTCTATAGACCGAGGGGTTGTTTTTCAAGCCAACCGGCTTGCCCTCAAGAGAAAACGGAAGAAGAAGCTTAACAAACCTCGGAAGGACATTCTTATACTGATGGTAGATGCAATCTTGTTAAACCATCTTATATGAGCATGAGGATCATCCCGCTCAAACCGTAGAACGATTTGAAGTTACAAGGTTCAAGAACCCGGTCTTGAGTTCAAAATTTTCACCACGATGGTCGGTATAACAATAGACATCTCCATACCCGCCGATGGGTGCCTGGAGAAGTCAGACATAGGAATCTCATCCGCCATGATAACGGGATGAGTGCGAGCAGTCCGGATCTCGATCCGATCGATGGAGTAGAAGTCCATGAACACGCCTTCTTGGAATCTTGACAAGCTCACGAAATGGGCTCACGATCTAGAAGAGCGAGCCAAGATACACTAGAATTAACTCTGAGGAAACTCGTAGTTAATGAGAGAAATGGAATTATGAAAATCTTTCACATGAGAATGAGAATTATGAAGACGTTTTGTAAAAATGGTGGTGAGAAGAATCTTTATGGGTTTTCTCGGTTCGAAGCGTCGATATCACAACAAAATCAATTAACACAAGATCGAGGCAAAACAACGATGAACTTAACCAATAATCCAAGATGAATGGCTTTTTGAAAAGGTACACCAATCACAATGGACACAAAGGCAAGTTTTATATCTTTAGTTCGGGAACTTATTATGGTCGCACCCCAGTTAGGTAGTGCACCGCCTTGGTTTCGGTGGTAATCTTTTAAGTTGTTAATTATTAGAGAAAGCAGCGATTCTTTTTGTATTTTATTTTTGATACATATATAGAAACAAAAAGAAAATATTTTTGTGTTTTATCGCTTTTGCTTGTTTTGGGTTTTTTTAGAAGAAAATATGGATATATATATATACAGATGGATGATATAAACAATGAGTGAGGATTCAAACAACTAATGCTAAAACGGAGATAAATCAAGACTGACTCCAAGCAATGGCGCTAAAATTTGATCGGTGCTAAACAATCAAGTCTAAAGACTAAAAAGCTGCTCAAACACTAATGCAATTAAGATCGAGGAGGACAATGTTTCCCAGTCGTTAAGTCCCGAGCGAGTTGTGAATGGATAAATCAACGATAGTGATCGAGAAGTTTGAATGATAAAGGGAATTGTGATTATAATAACTAAGGAAAAGCCAACAAATTAAAAACGCCTTAAATGCAAATTAAAGAAAATTAAAAGATAAACCTATTAAATAAAGCGCTATCACTATTTTTAAAGTGATGAACGTTTAAAACCTAAAACGTACGTTAAAATTAAAACTACGTTACGCATAAAATAAAAAGTGAAACTAAATCAATATTAACCCTAAAAATATGAAAATGATGTTTTTACAATCCTAATGATATAAGAAAATATTTAGAAAAATAAAATTATTTTTAAAACTAATTATCTAATTAAAAACTATTTTTAACTATTAATTAATTACCTAAAATATAAGAAAATATGAAATTAGGCTAGAAAAATAATATTAAGACTTGGAAAAGTCTAAAATATCAAAATGGACTTTTTAAAACTATTTTTGTATTTTTGTTACTATTTTTCTATTTTCTAGGATTTTTAAACTATTAAATACTAATTAAATTACTAAAATTACCAAATAAACTATGAAAAATCTAGAAAATTACTTTTTCTACTTTTTATATTTATCTAAGTCTAAGAAAATTGAAAATTATTTTTGAACCTTTTCTTAATTTTTGTATTAAAAGCTATTTAAAATGATTAAAAACTAATTTAAATTGAGAAAAATAGCAAAACTACTTAGAAAAATCTCAAAATTTCAGGAAAAGTCTAAAATAATATTAGGAATATAAGAAAAATATAAAAATAAGGTGCTATGTGGAGAAATGTGAAAGCGCTAATGAAGTGCTTATTGAAATAAGCACTTAATAAGCCAAAAGCTACCAAAAGCTACCAAACTAATATACAGGCTATGATAAGCTACAATGACCAAAATGCAATAAGTTTCAACAAACCACACCCTCTCGAATCACAAGCTAGATCGATTTGATGTTGAGAGCTTTTGCTTAAAAACAAGAAGAGGTACCAAGCTTGAGCTAATGCACAAGCTTCAATACAAGCTAAGACCTAAAAATACCAATTGGAACTCTATAGACCTGGTTGAGAGTATTTGTACCAAAAATTAGACCATGATGAGCTCTTATGAGCTCGTACACAAGCTCCCATATTCTGTGGAAAATCTCGTTGTTCATCTGAGTTAGTAAGCAGGCACTTTGGTCCCAAAAGAGGCTAGCTTGAAGCTTTTGCAAAAATAGAAAAATTCCACAAAAATACTTGATAAGAAGGAGGACCGGGTGAGCTTTTGAAACACCAAGATTCACCGATTAAGTCCTGAAATGAGCTCAAAACAATTCTTTCTAAGCGAGCCCAAAATGACTTAAACCACTTTGACTTTTGAAGTAATGAAGAACTTTGACCAATATGAACTTTAAATCCAAATTTTGTTATCGAGATTGATGTAATGTGTTGTTATAGACCTAATTCAAGCAACATTATTGATTTCCAAATACAAAATGATGGTCCGCTATCTAAAAATCAAACAAATTAACGGTGGAGATGGATTCAAGAGAGTTTTGACTTTTGATGTTGCGAGACCCAAGTTAATGACCTAAATGAGCTCAAATACACTTATGAAACATGATCCAATAAATTTTAACTCATCGAGTACAACTCCCGAGACGTAAAATTCATTTAACCCAAACACCCCTTTCGCCATCGATTTGAGCTAAAACTCATCCAAACTCTTAACCAACTAGTAAACATGATCACATTAACTTAAACTAACCTAAACACTACTTATTAGAACAAAATATAACAGATTAAAACTGCAAATACAGATTATGCCTAAGAACCTTGAGATGACTTACAACTTGTCCAAGCCACAATGGCTAGCTAATCAGTGAACCAAGAACACTACCTATCAAACCCCATCCAAATAACTCCTATTCAACCCAATTCCAAGCCTGCATCAACCCTGTACCATTTCCATAGCCATTTGATCACCTGTTTGACTTTTGTTGACCAAATGTCAAAATGAATGAGAACTTGAATGAAAGCTTGTACAAAGCTATGCTAAGTTTATTTAAGCTTATTTATAATGAGAAATGAGCTTGATAAAGCTTTTGAATGATAATTTGACTTTGACAATTTCAACGATTGCACAAATAAGATTACATGTAAACATAAACCGAATTTTTACTTGAATGAGTTTCAATACCTTTAAATACTTAAAGTTAATACAAATTAGCAAAACATTACAAGCTTAATATCGAATTGAAGACTTAACATAAAAAACGACTTAAGAAAGAAAACTAAAAACTAGAAGACCTCTAATTAGCTCCTTTCTCTGCTCTTTTATAATCCAATCTTTCTTTCTCTCCTCTCGAATCATTCCCATCAATTTCGACCATTGGATGCCCTAGAACCGATCTCAACCATTCAAATGGTTTTTTTGCGTAAAATGGTTAAGCGCCAAAATGGGGGTTGAGTGAGGAGGGGGAAGCATTAAATGAAGCTTGAAGGTAGTTGTGGAGTGGGAACGGGTTTTAGTGAAAATGGAGGAGGGGATGGGCTTAGCTAAGTCACAGCAAAGCAATGGGAGGAGGACTTTTGGCGGGTTGAAAAGATTGACCGGGGTTTGACCAAAGAGATAATAATAGGGGGTTCACAATGGTTTAAATGAGGGGCAATTGGTAGGGGGTCCAAAATAGGTTTGTAAGGTTTTAAACTTCAAGGACTAAAAGTGTAAAGTCCGAAATTGTAGGGACCTAAGTCGCCAATTCGAAAAGTTATTCCAAGGACCAAAAGTGACAACTTTCAAAAGTACAAGGACCAATGTTGCCTTTTTCACATTTTCCAGGGCCATTTCATCAATTTTTGAACTGAGGACCAAAGTTGTAATTTTCTCAAACTTTTCATATTTTTCACCAAAGGACTAAATTTGACAAGTTTTGATTTTAAAAGGACCTTTGGTGACTTTACTTTTGAAATTATGCTAGTGGACCTGCTTTTTGACAATTTTGAAACTTGGGGACTGAAACGCAATTTTGCAAATTTGATATGTTTTCATCCGATTTTGATATTTTTGAATTTAAAACACATAAAACACCGATTTGTGATATTCGATCATTTTGATGTGTTTCGAGTGTTTTCGATGAATTTGCGCTTATTTTAGACAAAATGATGAGTATTTACACACTCATCAAAATCCCAAGAGGAAATGAACAGTTGTTGGTTAGCCGATTTCGACATTAAGAAGTCTTTAAATGATCGACCCTCGGGCTCTGTACTTTACCTAGCAACACGATCGCTAATCCGAGGGCGATGCAGGCGATCACAACCTGTAAGTGGTGCTTCTTACGATGGACCCGCTATTCCTACTACCTCTTCTTCTCTCTCCCAAAGGTAGTGGAAAGCGAACCCGAGGCTACAAAGGACAAGAAACTTCCTACTAATAACGGAGGTACCAAAGAATGTCCATCCTCGGGTTGTCCCGAAACCCAAGACCAATCCTCGAGTTGTTTTGAACCTCCAGTTGGTAACCCCAAATCCAAAACTTCTATTCCTTATCCTCACGCTTAAATGAGCAAAAACTCCGCGAAAAGCTAGTCATCAAATGGAAAATTCTTTCAAATTTTCCAAGATCTACACTTTGACATAAGCTTTATGGATGCTATCATGTTGATGCCAGTTTGCATCTACTCTCAAACACATGTCGAGCAATAAGGAAAAAGTCGTTTGAAATGGCTAAAACTCCTTGAACGAGAACCGCCTCAATAGCCCTTTTAAAGAAGCTTCCCGAAGCTAGGAGATCCGGAAAATTTCTTCTTCCTTGTGTTTTTCCCGGATGATTGAATGCTTTGCCCTTGCCGATCTTGGTGCAAGCATCAACTGATGCCTTATTCATGTGGAAGAAACTTTCTTCCTAACTTATTCCTACCGCATGACTCTTGAGCTTGCGATCGTTCTATATCGCGCCCTCTTGGCATCGCCGAGGATGTATTCGTGAAAGTAGGAAAGTTCCATTTTCCAAATTGACTTTGTGGTTGTTGATTTCGATGCCGATCATCGGGTTCCTCTCATTGTTGGACGAGGATTCCCGAGAATGGGCCGTGCTCTTATTGATGTATTTGAGCAAGAAATCACTTTACGTGTGGGTAATGAAGTCATACTTTTAACCTTGATCAAACTTCAAGGTACTCTCAAATTATGATATCGAATCGCTTAATCGAGTCGATTTAATTGATATTGCTTGAGGAGTACTCTCAAGAGTTTCTTGGTTATCTTCATAATTACGTGGGCAAGGGATTCCACCACATCTTCTAAACCTATCATTGCCGACTCTTCCCCTCTCACTCCATTTGAGGGAGGCGACTTCCTTCCGGAAGAGATCGATGAATTTCTTGTTATCGATGAATCAATTCCGCACGAATTGATGGTGTTTATGATTCGGAGGGGATATTCTTTATCTTGAGCAATTGCTTAATGAAGATCCTTTACCTTCGCCTCCTCCGAAAGAGATCACGATTGAGGAAATCAAATCAAGACAAACTTCTCATCAAGAATTTCCCGAGGTTGAACTTAAGGACCTACCTCCTCATCTCGAGTATGCATTCTTGGAGGGTGATGATAAATTATCTCATAATTGCTAAAGACTTAACCGGGAGGAGAAAACTACTCATAAAGGTCTTGAAGTCACACAAGCAAGCAATTGCTTGGAAACTCTCCGACATTAAGGGTATCAACCACGAGTTTTGTACTCACAAAATCTTAATGGAGGATGACTTCAAACCAAGATTCAACATCGAGAAGGTGAATCCTAAGATTCATGAGGTTATCAAACAAGAGGTTCTCAAACTTCTTGATGCCGGTTTGATTTACCCAATCGATAGTCCTGGGTTAGCCCAATTCATTCGCTCCAAAAAGGGTGGCATTATCGTTGTCACAAATGAAGAAACGAGTTAATTCCAACTCGATTGGTTACGGATGGCGTGTGTATTGACTATCGAAGTTAAAGCGAAGCCACCCGAAGACCATTTTCCTTTACCCTTCATGGACCCGATGCTTGAGAGATTAGCAGGAACCAGTACTATTGTTTCCTTGATGGTTTCTCGGTTACTCAGATCCCGTCGATCCGTTGGATCGGGAAAGACCACATTCACCGCCCATACGGAACTTTTACCTATGCACGTATGCCTTTTGGCCTATGTAATGCTCCGCACGCTCCAACGATGTATGATGGCAATTTTCCACGACATGATCGGAAACAATGGAGGTGTTTATGGATGACTTCTCACCATTGGGGACTCGTTTCATACATGTCTCTCCCATTTAGACAAAATGCTAAACGGTGTGAAGACACCAATCTATGTCTAAATTGGGAGAAAGCCACTTATGGTCAAAGAAGGCATAGTCCTTGGCCATAAGATTTCAAAAACAGATTGAGGTAGATAGAGCAAAGTTGATGTTATTGCTAAATTGCCTCATCCTACTACCGTCAAAGGTATTAGGAGTTTTCTAGGTCATGCCGGTTTTATCGTAGATTCATTCAAGATTTCTTTAAAATCGCTCGCCTATGACCCATCTTCTCGAAAAAGATGCTCCTTTTATCTTTTCTCCCGAGTGCATAGAAGCTTTTGAAACACTAAAGAAAAAGCTACGAAGCACCCATTCTAGTTGCCCCCCGGGATTTACCCTTTGAGCTCATGTGCGATGCAAGTGATTTTGCTATCGGTGCGGGTCTTGGGGCAACGCAAAACCAAGCATTTTCACCTATCCACTACGCAAGCAAACTATGATCAAGCTCAAACCCATTACGCCACTACGTAAAAAGAATTATTAGTCGTGGTGTATGCGTTTGAAAAGTTTCGCCATACCTTATCTTGACCAAATGCGTGGTGTATACGGATCACTCGGCCTCAAATATCTCTTTGCAAAACAAGATGCAAAGCCGAGATTGCTCAGTTGGGTTCTCCTCCTACAAGAATTTGATATCATTATACGTGATAAAAAAGGAGTGAGAACACAGTCACGATCATCTTTCCTGTCTAGAAACCCTCACCAGATGTGTTTGAGAAAAAGGAAATTAACGAAACATTTCCTCTCGAAACAATCAATGTGGTTTCTTTTCGCGAAGATTCTTCTACCCCATGGTTTGTCGACTTTGCAAATTACCATGCGGGTAACTTTGTAGTGAAAGGGATGTCGTCCCAATGTAAAAAATAAATTCTTTAAAGATGTAAAACATTACTCGGGACGACCCCTACTTGTTCAAAATTTGCGCGGATCAAGTCATCCGCGATGTGTGTATGGTCGTGAAGCTATTGACATTCTCAAGGCTTGCCATTCGGACCTCTTCGGGGACATCATAGCCCCAACTACACCGCCAAGAAGGTGTTTGATTCCGGATTCTATTGGCCCACGATTTACAAGGATGCCCATGAATTTATCAAAACCCGTGACGCTTGTCAACGCTCATGGGAATATCTCACAAAGAAATGAAATGCCGCAAAACGCCATTCAAGTATGTGAGATTTTTGACATATGGGGCATTGACTTTATGGGGCCATTTCTTCTTCTCATGGTAACAAATATATACTCGTGGTACGTTGACTACTTGTCAAAATGGGTTGAAGCTAAGGCTTTGCCCACCAACGATGCTCGAGTTGTGGTGAAATTCTTAAAATCTCTATTTGCTAGGTTTGGAACTCCACGAGCCATAATCGGTGATCGTGGTACGATTTCGCAATGACCGATTTGAAAGAGTCATGCAAAAGTATGGTGTAACTCACCGCCTCTCTGCTGTACCACCCCAAACAAGTGGGCAAGTGGAAGTTTCTAACCGGGGATAAAGAATTCTTGAGAGGACGGTTGGTGAAAACCGTGCCTCTTGGTCGGATAAGCTAGATGACGACTCTCGGGCCTTCCAGATACTTTATAAAACACCCATCTGGTGTACCCATACAAGCTAGTGTACGGAAGGCATGTCATCTAGGTTGAGCTCGAGCACAAGGCATATTGGGCCTTGAAACATGCCAACTTTGATATTCAGACGGTGGTGATCACCGAAAAGTTCAAATGAATGAACTAAATGAACTCGTGATCAAGCATACGAGAACTCTTTGATCTACAAACAAAAGACAAAGAAGATTCATGACTCAAAATCAAGAACCGCGTTTTCAACGTCGGTGATCGAGTCCTTCTTTTCAACTCAAGATTGAAGATTTTCGGGAAAATTAAAACTCACCGGTTCGGACCATTTACCATCACTAAAGTATTTCCATATGGGACCATTGAGTTATCTCAACCCGATGGTCCAAACTTTAAAGTGAATGGTCATAGGTTGAAGCATTATTTTGGAGAGGACATTCCCCCTGTGGTTGTCCCGGACTTACAAACTTTCCCCATGAACCAATGAATACGGGGTCGAGTCAAGCTAGCGACTCGGGAATCAAAAACAGTAGCATGCCATATGGGTTTTCACCCATATTTCTGACTTCTTTCTATCTTTCTACCACCCTAGTGTGGGGGGGTTGCCCCACATGTTGTGTATATGTTCAAAAAAAAAAAAAAAAATCCTTTCAAATAATGGTCGTAGTATTTCCCTTTACGTTTTTGTTTCGCATAACCGCGGTACTTTGAATATTGAGGGCAATATTCATTTTGCGCGGGGAATTCTCATAATTTTATCATGTAATTATACCACCTAATTCCCGTTTTGGCCAAATTTTTTTTGGAGTAAGTGTTTTGACTCACTCAATTGGTTATCATCCGCTTTGTCTAATAAACAAAAGGATTGGCTAATCCAGAGCAAACGGCTCTTGGTAAAGATATCTCAAATCCATTGACGGCTTGCAATTTGCCCAAAATTGTATGGTATTATTTCACCATATCTTTAATTAGTGAAGAGTTGGCTAGCCCGCAAGTTTATGGCTTGTGGTAAAGGCGAGTGGAAAAACCATAATTGGTAATCACTCACCAAAGATAATATTGATAATTTATCTAAGAGTTGGCTAGTCCGAGCAAACGGCTTCGGTAAAGACAAATCAAATCCGTTGAAGTCGGTGGTTTGCTCAAAATCACATGGTTATCGGTGTACCATGGTTCTTACTTGAACTAAAACATTTGGCTACTCCGAGTAATGGCTTTTGGTAAAGAGATTCAAATCCATTAAGTTTTTCTCAAAAGATTGCTAGGGACTAGCAATAGTTTAGTGTGGGGATTGATGAGTGTGTAAATACTCATCATTTTGGGTCAACCGAATCGCAAAACGCTTAAAATGCTCGAAATGCATCGAATATCGAAAATATCTCAAAATTGCATTTCATATGTTTCGTATGCAAAATGTTTAAAATCGATGAAAATGAGCTAAGTTTGCATAATTGGCGCTTTGGCCCCCGAGTTTCAAAAGTTGTCAGAAATAGTCCCTGAGCACTTAATTTCAAAAGAAAAATCACCAAAGGTCCTTTTAAAATCATGACTTGTCAAAATTAGTCCTTTGGTGAAAAATATCAAAAGTTTTGAGAAATTACAAGTTTGGTCCTCCAAGTTTAAAAATTGGCAAAAATAGTCCTTGGAATTTTGAAAATGTCAGCTTTGGTCCTTGTACTATTAAACCTTGTCATTTTCAGCCCTTGGTACAACTTTGCGATTTGGCGACCTAGGTCCTTGTGTTTCGTAATTTACAACGTAAGTCCTTGTGTTATTATACCCTTTAAACCATTTTGGACCCTTGTCACAAACCAAATGGACCGCCATAACCCCTTTGGACCCCTTCATTTGACCCTTCCCTTTTATATTAAAACACCGTCAAACCAGTCAAACAAACACCCTTTCCCTCCTTTCCTCCCCTTGTCTCGCTACTCCACCTCCACCACCAACACAAACCTACCACTCTCTATCACCTTTCCATGTCCCCCACCTCCACCAAACAACAAAAGCATTTAATGCTTCCCATCCACCACCATCTCAACCCAACTGGCTTATACAAGTTTTGGCGCCAAAACTTGATCCAAGGGCCATGATCACTCCCAGACATCCAAAGGCCCATATTTTTGATGGGATATGTTCAGAAGAAAGAGAGAAGACACATGGAGTATAAAAGGAAGCAAGAAGAAGCAACTGGGGAGAGTCTTGTAGTTTTTATATATCATCAATGTCGTTTTTAACTTAAAGTTTTTAATTTAGTGTAAAATCTGTAATAATTTGTTTCTTTGTATCAAACTAAGGGTATTGTATCATTATAAACTATTTCAATTATAAATTCAAGTTTGTATTAAGACTTCAAGTTTCAAGCTTATCGTTGAAATTTTCAATTTCAAACTCGATAATCAAGCTTCAAATAGCTTCTTTCCACATTCATACAAGCTTATATAAGCTGGTTATAGCTTTTTATAAGCTTAAATTCAAGTTTCTAGCTAGTTTGGAAATTGGTCAAAGAAAGTCAAACGGGGCAAAAATGGAAATGGAAATGGATATGGGTTGAAGCAGTGTTGGAATTGGGTTGATTCAGAGTAAATGGGTTGGTTTAGATTAGGCTAGTGGTCCTTTTGATTCTTTGGTAAGCCAACGTGGTCGGGACGAATTGTAAGTCAACTTCAGCAGTTATTGCATAATGTTATTGTGATCTAGATTAGTTTTAACTGCTTATTAAGTGTTATTTAAGTTAAGTAAACTCGGTTTGATCATTAATGTTGGCTAGTTAAGCGGTTAGCTCATTTTAAATTGCAAATCAAGTGGGATATAGGGTGTTTGGATTAGTTGCATAATCTGTTATAGAGGTTTGTTCAAGAGTGGAGACTTGTTGGTTTAAGCTTGTTTAGCTCTAATACACTCCTTTTGTCTTAAAATTTGCATCTGCGAGCTTTCAAAGTCAAAATCATGAATCCACTTTCTTAATCACTTAACTGTTGGATTTTAGAAAATTAAACACTTGTTTTGTGTTTTAAAATCATAGAGGTATCTTGCAGTAGCCTCATTTCATCCATAAACATCATTATCAGTCCTCACATTGGATTCAAAACTCAACTTAGTCAACTTTTCAAATCTGTCTAAAAAGTCAAAATATGAAATATCAGTTTTGTGCCTAACTAGAGAGATTTTTCATGAGCTCATTTCTAGGTTAAATCAAGTGAAACTTTGGGTGTTAAAAGTTCAACTGGTCTCCTTGCTTTTTACCATTTTTGTAGAATTTTGCAAATTTTTTATAAGCTCAAAATGAGCTTGTCCATTAGGTCAAAAGTGCCCTGTGACAGGCATAGTCACAAATGCACTTTTCTCGTTCTGCAGCCCTTGCACGAGCTCTCAAGAGCATGTCTAGGTCTCATATTTGGTTTACAAGTTCCCACCGGGTCTAGTGTAGGTTCCCACTTTTCATTTTCATTTTCACTTATTTTGAAGCTTGTGCTTAAGTCAAACTTAGCACCTCAACTGCTTTTTGCACTTATACTCAAATAAGCCAAATCTTTGTAACTTGTAATCCAGAGGTTTAGACTTGTTGTTTTAAGTTGCATTTGGGTAATTTTAGCATAATATAGCTTCATGTCGTTTGGTGATTGTTGGTAGCTTATTGCCTATTCTAAGTCTTATTTTTAGCACTTTACTTGCTGATTACATATTCTTGTACACAACCCCTGTTTTTTATATTTTTCCTAGATTCTAAATATTATTTTAAGCTTATCTTGAATTTTCAGATTTTTCTAAGTTAGTTTGCTATTTTTACGCATTTTAATCAATTTTAGTACTTTTTAATTAGCATTTAATACAATTAATTAAGAAAAGTTTCAAAAAAATAATTTTCATTTTCTTAAGTTAAGATAAATATAAAAGTCAAAAAATATTTTCCGATTTTTCTTAGTTAAATTTGTATTTTTAGCAATTTAATTAGTTTTAAATAGTTTTTAATTCATAGAAAATACAAAATAATCGAGAAAAATATAAAAATAGTTTTGAAAATTCTCTTTTGTTATTTTAGATTTTCTAAGTCAAAATTTTATTTTTCTAGCTTTATTTCATATTTTCTTGTATTTTAGGTTATTATTAAATAGTTAAAAATAGTTTTTAATTAATAATAATTAATTAAATAGTTTTAAAAATAATTTTCTTTTTCTAGAAATTTTCTTTTATCAATAGGATTGTAAAATATCATTTTCATATTTTTAGGGTTAATATTGATTTAGTTTCACATTTTCATTTAGACGTCGCGTAGTTTTTAATTCGGTTTATAAAACATAAAATCAAAAACATCATTTTGCAAATAGTGATAGCGTTTATTTAATATTTTTTTATCTTTTAATTTCCTTTAATTTGCATTTAAGCCCCCGTAATTTGTTGGCTTTTTACGTAGTTATAATCATTCTCAATCCTCTTTTCCGCTCAAATCTCTCGATCACTATTCGTTTGGTGATTCTTCGCATAGCTCATTTGGGACATAACGACCGGGAAACACTATACTCCCCGATCTTCATTGCATTGGTGTTTAAACCGTTTGAAGTTTCTTACGGTCGACCATTCACAAGTGGCCGGCCAATGTGAAAGCAAACTGACCGGTTTTAAACCGATCAAAGTACAAGGTGGGCCCAAATATAATGACACTTGTCAACTTTGTGGGAGAGTTGCCCATGGGGCATTAAGAGAAGTGGAAAAATTTTGGGGCATTTAGAGTAAATTTGTTGGGCAACTGGGGTAGATAGAGAATTATGGTGTTTTTTTATATAGATTTGCTAACAATAATTTATGTGTTTTGTTTAAGCTTGTCTTATTTAAAAGACATTCTTAAAATTTGAAATCAATTGATATTAAAATTCGCTTACTTTAAATATAGAGTAAACTGCAAAAATGTCTTTAAATTTTTTTATTTTTGCGAAAAATGTCATCGAATTTTTTTCGCGAGAAATGTCTCTAACGTTTCATTTTTTTGCGAGTTGCCCTTGAACCGTTGCTGAAGTTGCAAATTCACGTTTTTGGCTAACGCTCGTTAGTTTCTTCGTTAGTAGCCATGTGAGATGACTATTTTACCCTCCTCTTCATACCACAATTACTTTTTTTGAATTTGCAATTATTGTCCCTCCACCACCTCCCTCCCTCACCACCCTCTACCACCATACGACCAGCACCACCACCATCCTCTGTGACCAAGCTTGGAGGGTTCTTATAAACAATACCTCTGCAGCTTGAAGTTCATGTAATGACTCTGTTTCTTCTAGCAAATTACACATCCTTTCATCTTCAATGCCCTTTGGTTAGGAGACATGTATCTCTTCTCAAGAAAGAATTAGTGCAGATTCCCTTTTGATATGTACATCATTTACAGTTTCCTCCAGATCACAATGAACAACATCTCTCTGAAAACGAACACTGGAGTCTTGAGAATCGGATAAGCAGGCTGGTTGGTCCTTGTTATTCCTCTGCTGGTTCATAGGCCACGTATTTACGTTTGCAGAGTTCAGTTTCAAATTGAAAACTTCATATTCATCCCAACTTCAGATTGCTTCAAATTTAAGGAACCAAGTTAACCATTAGCCTACTAACCAAGTTAACCACCAAGCACGTAATCAATTCCCTAGAAATGCTACCAGTTATTAACTACTAGCAAAGTAACATAATTTTGATGTAGTTTTCAGTCCTTGACTTGGGTCGATATGATCATTTGAAGTGAAGATGCCGAACTAGGATTTAATTTGATCAAAAGTTAGCTTGTAAGGATCGGACATTCTAAGCAATAAGATTCGAATTCTTTCTCATTCATGATTTCTTAATGAGTTAGAAATTATGCCCAGATTGGATTGATTGGATCGATAATCCAAAACTAGCTTTACAAATATATATAAAGTGTCTAGTGGTCAAAGTCAACGGATTCCATACATACTCCTAAATATACTTCCTAGTTCAATCTCCTATATAGAATTCATGTATATATCGAATCTCTTGTTCTTCAAACATCTTCCTTATTACTCCAGGAGGTATATGAATGGAAAAAAGGAGCTCCAAGATACACTGGTTGACGTATTGACATGACGCTTTTAGTATGGGTCAGAGGACACCAGATTGGGTCAAGTTAACCTGCATATACAAATATATTGACTTACATTTGCTACTCATGATTACAACAAGAATCAAAATACTTAAAACAATGTAATAAGCAAGCATTTCAAATGACTCTCAGCTTGTTTGACCCTTCCGACAAGCTTGGAATCATTCGCCTTTCAAATAAATGACTCAACTTATTTGCTCTAAAACACTATTGAAGTGGATTCGCTTATATCCTAATGGGTTGAAAATGCCATGTATATGAGATTTTTTTAAAGAAAGTAATGTTGTTGGATAAAACAAATTAACAGATGAAACTTATGTAGTGTATAGCTCGTTAGATTTGGTATGTCTTCACCCTATCATCTTTACACCCATAACCATCACTTTATAAATAGCGTCATGAATAATAGCAAGTGTTATGTTTTCGGGAACACTTTGGGGTAAACACCCATCCAAACAACTCCAACAAGTCGAATTCCTCCAGGGAACACACGAAATAAAGATATGAACTAGGTAAATAGAAATGGAAAAGAGATGTTTCCAATTCATCAAAATGAGAAGCTTTTTCTACATCATGCAGTTCTGACGTGCCCAGAGCTCTCACTCGAAAGGGTTCAAAACGTATTCGGGGAACATTGGGGATAATGTTCAGTTTAAGTGTAGGGAGGGAGAATAAAACGGGAACTTTGAAACTATGTTTATCCTTGATTATTTATCTTGTCCTATTTCATTTATGTAATAAGCTATGAGAAATATTTGTTAGGGCAATTTTAGCACCAAATTTAAAAATTCTCATGACATGTACGAGTGGGACTTTAGTCTTAATAAAGCGTCTCATGGATAGGAGTTATATGACGAGCACAAAAAGCTGCTTACCACTCAAATTCCACCCCAAAAATGTGAGGTTCGCCTAGATCTATTGGAATTAAAGCATTTACCTTTAATGCTTCGATAGTGTATCGGTAGTATAATAGATTCTAGAACTTGTTTTGTGATGCATTCCGAGATCGCCAGTGAGACTACACTTGTGTAGTTAGGAATGACTAAATGATAAGAGGCATTAGGATAACCCTTGTTTGAAACCCGTATTATAATTACTTCTTCCACATCGGTCGAGTAATTACCCTACAACTCATGATGTACTCATATTTAGTACACGATACCCTAGTTAACCCCTCGAGCCTATCCTTTTCGCGGTTCTCGTGATGTTTCGGTTTTCCGAATATCAATGAAGAGCATTGTTTACAATCCACCTCAAATGTACACCCAAACCGCCTTTAGCCTACCTTGTATGCACTCACCTTTAGTGCATTATTGTTAACATACTAAACCCTTAGTTCAATTATCTAGTTACTTGCGTGGTTGCTAAGTCGAGTAATATCTTTTGTACACAGTTTTGGGATGATTGGGACTCATGGGTAAATTAAAATTTTATGGAGTGACGGGAAAGAACGTTAAATTCAAATTACATTTATTTACGTAATTAAATACTCCAAGTATTTTGATCTTTTCAAATTGTTTCAAAGTATCTAGAGTTTAGTGAGTCGAGTCTTGGCTTAGCAATGCCATTCTTTTCATGCTTGTAACATAAGATTTTTGATTTGCCACCACTAAATCGCCTATCTAACCAAACCCTTTGTTTCCCTACCGTAAGCCTAACATTACAACCCTTTTAAAGACCTCTTAGATAGTTGTTCCTAGGTGCTTACGCCAAAGCGGTGGAGGTTTGATCTAATCTCAAGCCTATGGTAATCTATGTACTATGACCAGGTAATAAGTGTTTATCTTCTATTTCCATTTACTATAATTCATATACACCCGAGAGATGAGAGAATCCAAACACCCCTTGTGAAGTGCTAGTATATAATTTCCGTGCTTGTTATGACTATTGCGGTGCTTTTACTTGTTGTGAATTATGTTAAACCATTGCTTCATGCCCCATAACTTATAAATTGATTGGCCAAAAGCACATTTGCTTGAGGACAAGCAAATACCAAGTGTAGGGATATTTGATAAGGATTTAAAACGTACACTTTTGCGGGTTATTTAAGACCTTAATCGCCCACTTTTATATCCGCTATCGCTTAATTTCGCTCCTTTTCACTTTTAGGTCTCTTGGAAGAAAAATGTGGAATGATGCATATTTGGACGAAAATGAGTGAATTCATGAAGAAAATGGCAAGGGCAAGATCAAGCCACCAAGTCAGCCGAAATCGGTCGACGGTGTCCCAACTAAAGGGTGACGCTGTCCCTTTATACGAATAAAAATCTCAGATGGCTCAATAGACTTTTTGCTAAAATACACCTGACGGCGTCAAGCTTGGAAGAGGAAGGGTGTCACTAAGACTTTTCATCTCAGACGGCCCAGATCTAGAATCAGAAGACGTCCCTACTAAAGCCTGACGGCATCACAACTACAACGTGACGCCGTCCCAACGATGACTTGGCCAAGACGAAAACCCTAATGACGGCGATCCGACGGGCGCCCCACCTATAAGGCGTACACGTAAGTGTAAAATTATATATAGAAATCAAATTTTCGTAATTTTAGGAGGTAGATTTGTGGAGTAAAAACCCTAAATATTTGTAGTCCGAATTGGATAGTATTTTAGGGTCCCAAACCCTATTTTACTCATCAAGATAAGTGTTTTATTCCATTGATTTCATTATGTCTTCCATTGAATGTGTGTATGCTTGCTTGTTTAGCATGTCCGACTAAATTTCTTGTGTGTTTGCTTAGATCTATGAAACCTAGTTATTAATTACCGATTGGTTGTCTCTTATCTTAATTGTAATTGGCTTAGGAGTGCAATTAGGCTATCGTTGTATTTAAATGCTTGAGTTGTCTTTGTGAACCTTAGTTTATGAATCACTTAGTGGATTTCGTAGTCTAAACATTCAAAGATAACCTTAAAGTTAGTTTATGAATCATCTAGCGGATTTCATATGCAATAACCTTAAGGTAGTCTCAAAGAGTTAGGGAAAAAGGCACACCCTACGACCTTAGAAAACACAACGCGTTAAGAATAAGGACGTGACAATTCAACCACCAATAAAAGATAACTAGGGAGTAATAGTATCTAGGTAAGCACATTTTTAATCATCATACGAGCACACATCAAAAGACATAGACTAACCGCAGTATTAGATAATTAGAATAGTAGAGTAATCGGTAGAAGTACCACCCCCCAAATCCAAGCCCCGAGATTTTACCCTTAGCTTTCTAAAAAAAATGAAAAGATAAAAAAAGAATTTTCCTCAACCTCAACCTTAGCGTAGTACACTTCTTACTAGCATTCCTATTCCCCTAGAGAACGATATCAATACCCGAGGCTTACCCAATAATACACTACAACAATTAGGTTCACTGCCTAGGGTGTTGAAAAACTTGCTCGACGAAAAGGAAGTTCCTTTGACCCCGAACGCGCTTCGTACGCGCATCACAAACCTTGTTTTTTAAGGTTTTGGTCGTTCAGATATAAACGCAGTCGGTTGTCTAACAACTGACCGGTTCCTATTGGGATGTAAAACTGGTTTCCCCAAGATTGAAGGTTGTGCAAATTTAGTATTCACACTTTTCCCTGCAGTTTTTCTAAGCTCGTTCGTTAATGCTACTATTGTAAAACTCTTATCCTGAAGTTGAGCTTTGAATTCATAAATTTTGATGACCATCAAAGATGTTTGTTCTAAAGTTTTAGACCTAATTTCTTTGATTATGTCATCTAGATTCTTTTGATGCCTTTTCAAAGACTCATTTTCCTTGTGTAATTTAGCCACATAAATTGACAGTTCGATATTTCTTGTCTTAATTGCATTATTGTCTTGATGAGCTTATCAAAACCTTAAGGTTCATGAGTTAATTATCAAGAATAATTTCGAGATAGTTAAGAGCAAAGTAGAAAGGAGATCTCCTGATCTAAAAGCTAAAAAGGAACTCAGTGACAACAAAAACTCAAGATCGGAAAGTGAAGATGAAGAGTATGCCATGGTGGTCAGAGACTTCAAGAAGTTCTTTAAACGAAGAGGTAGATATGTAAGACAACTGCGAGATGAAAAGAAAGCACCCCAAAAAAATCCGTGATGACAAATATAGCAAGGGTGAGAGAAGATGCTTTATATGTGGTGATCCAAGACAATTGGTAGGAGAATGTCCTTATCAAATAAAAGACAAGAACCAAAAGGCATATGTAAGTGGCGCTTGGAGTGATAGCAACGAAGAGACCAAAAACTAAGCTTGTCTAATGGCCGAAACTTCAAAAGAGGTACCTATTGAAATTGATCTCTATAATGATGACACTTTCTCTTTAGATTCGCTTGAATTAGATAATGAGTATGACCACATTTGCAAAATGAGTCAAAAGATAATCATAAAAAACAAATCCCTAAAATCTATTAATCTAAACTAGAGAAAGAAATTTCGAAACTAAAAGATAAACTATCTAGACTTGAAAAAGGCAAAGATTGTAACTTAGAATGAAAAGCGTGTCAAAATCTTAAAATCGAAAATGAGGGACTCAAGGTTGAAGCCTCAAAACTAAACAAATTGGAAAAGAGTACTCATTCTCTTAAATAAATGTTAAATGCTCAAAAGTTTTCCGATAATAAAACCTGTATAGGTTATAATTTTTCTGAAGCATCAACAAGCGGAACAAAATAAATCAAAATTTTAAAATCTCAGGTAGTCGAGGTTACTGGTGACGGTCCCCAAAATGCACCAGACGGTTGATTCGTGAATAATGTAGGCTTAGGGGTATGTGTATGGATAAACCTCAATATCGATATCAAAAATAATCACGAAGATAGATTCAAAATTCCTTTAGGAAAAAGAATATTAAATCAAATCCCGTGTGCGATCGTTGATACGGATTAGTCAACCCGAATCGTTTCCCAACGAGGCGTGAATTGCCAACGTCGTTATTGGTTTGGAATTTAATGCTCGATGTTTTGGATTAATGATTTTGATTTTATTAAACTACGGGAGAAGGGAAAGTAATTAAGGGAAATCTAATCTACGGGAAATCCTAAGTGCAAGATTAACTAAAACGTAATAAACGCAACGTAATTAAAATGCAACTACGTCTAAATTATATCCTAAAAATGCCTAAAATTACTTTTACTCTAGAAATGCAAGTTGAAAACTATTTATGAATTAAAACTACTTTTTAGGATTTTTCTGGATTTTATTAGAATTAAAAACTAATTTTTAACTTTTAAAACTAATTTAAAATACTAAAAATTATGAAAATCAAAGGAAAAAATATGAAACTATTTTTATAAAATCTAAAATATCCTAAGAGAAATTTCAAAACTATTTTTTTTTTCGATTATTTTTCTATTTTCTATGAATTTAAAACTATTTAAATCTAATTAATTGGCTAAAATTACAAAATAAGCTAGGAAAAATCTAGAAAATTATTTTTTGCTTTTTGTATTTATCTTAATCTATGAAAATTGAAAAATTATTTTTTGGAACTTTTTCCGAATTAATTGCAATAAAAGCTATTTAAAAATACCTAAAAACTGTTTTAAATTGTGAAAAATACTAAACAGTGACTAAAAATTATGAAAAACTCAGGAAAATTCTAAAATATTATTCTAAAGCTATGAAAAATATAAAACACTATGCTTATGTGTGAGAAATGAGAGCTGTAGTGTAACTGGAATCTAAATAAGCTACTTAATTAAGCAATAAGCTCCTAAACTGAATTTTAGCTAAAGGCAGCTTACAGAAACCTTAAAGTAACAGTTTTAGAACTATGGGAGCATGCAATGAACTAAGGAACAAGGGAGGATTAAGCTTCTACAAAAATAACTAGATTAATAAGCTAATAAGCTATAAGGAGCATACAAATAAGCTATTGGGAAGGGGAGTCCTATTAAGCTACCTATCCTAAGTTATCTAGGAGTGACTTAAGCTATACTAACAGTCTAATAAGCTCTAGAAACTTATTTTGAATTCTGAAATGCCAACAGTTAAGGTTGAAGAGGGGGTGACTTTGAGCTTATTTTTAAGCTAGCAAACAAGCTTAATAATCCAACATGAGCTGAATCAGATCTAAACCAGGTGCCAAAGAATGCAAAAACCAAGTTTCATCACTTTTGAAGCCAAAATAAAAGATTAAACAGATCTGATATAAAGTGCATTTTGATGACAGTTATGCTGATGTTGAAATGGGACAGAAACTAAGACCAGATTTGATTATCCAAAAGCTGTTGGATGTTTGTAAAAATTGTCTATAAGCTAACCTTACCCACTAAATTCTATAGAAAACTAATTTTTTTGTAATTTTGAAAAGTTTGACTCTATAAAAACTACTTAAGAAGATGACTTAAGAACTGCTTTAACATCAAGACTTTGACAAAGAAAGATTTTATGACAACTACAAAAACTTGACCAATCCTATTTAACACTTTGTTGACACTAAAATAGCTCTTGACACAGACCTAAAAGGACTCTAATGATTCAAAAGATGACACAGAAGAAACTTTTAACAACCTTATAACCATAAGCTGTTTTGACAGCCTATGGGTACCAAGACCTTAAAAACTACTATTAACTTCACAAAAGATGATCAAACTATTAAAAACAATACAAAGATTATTGAGACTAATTGACCAAACCAATGCTAACTCAAAAGGTACCTTAAATGGGTCAAAAACCCTTAGTGCCAAACACTCCTTTTTGAGGACTGTTTGGTGCAAAATGCTTGGATTTACCCTTTTTTTGAGTCTAGCTGGTGAAATGAGGATGAAAACATAGCCTTTAGATTATGAAAGACAGATTTGATTTGAAAATAAGCAAAAACCAATAAGCAGTTTGACTTTTGTTTTTGACCCGTGTTGACTTTTATTGACCAATAGCTTTTGTGTAAGCAACTGAGTGAAATCGAATAGTTAAACAACAAATAAGCTCACAACAGCTTATGTGAAGCTGAATGAGCTTATTTCAATCTTAAAAACACCTTTATTCATACGGAAAACTGAAATGCAAGCTTATAAGGAAAACATGGAATTTTATCATTAAAACTGAAATTTGATTACACTGAAACTGAGATTACATAAGAACTTTTAAGAAGAAAGTAATAAGCTACTAAAAAGCTGAAAATACACAAACATAAAAACTGAATTGAAATTAAATTAATGCACGCCTTCAATGTGAGCTCAAGGGGTCCTTTTATAGCCTGAATTCAGTCTTGGGATTCCTCTTGGAAGAGCCTAGAAGGCTTATCCACAGCCACAAATCAGCCTCTGATTCACTTCCTCCAATCATAGCTTTCCAATTCACATGGTGAGGTGTTTTGTCCAATGATAGAGCTTGAAGAGGCCACGTTGGCATTCTATCCTGACAAGTCAGCTTCTAGAAGGATTGGTAAGATCCTTAGTACGAGGTTGGGGTGGGTAAATGGTGGTAATTGGGTAAACGGGTAAAAGGCGCGTTTGGATTGGGGAAGAAGGGAAAGGGCGCGTTTGGATTTGTTTATTTTATTTTGAGTTTTGTTTGACCGGTTTTGTGGGTGAGTTTGACCAGGGAAACGGGTTGGATATATAAAACGTCGGGTCTTGGCTGGGATGTGAGTAGTGTATTGGATTGGACTTTGGATATATTGGATTGGATTTGGACTAGTTAAGTGATCCAAGTCATAATTGAGGACCAAACTTGTATATGCTGAAATTTGAGGGGCTGATCTTGACATTTCTTCAAACTTGAATATATCTTCCAAAAATCATCCTCGGAGAATAAAATCTTCATAAATGCACAATTTTGATCTTCCGGCTCGACTTAAGCTCTCTTAATCTCTCGTGCTCGGATTTACGTCGATTTGGTTCCTTTTGTGTGTTTTACATATCCGTACTGCACAAGCACAAACTCAAGAAAACCACAAATATTAGCAATAAACGGCTCTTTCTTGGTTATTTTGGGTCGGTTTGATAATGAAAAGGTATGTGTTTTAGCACATACCAAAATACCCAGACGAGACCATTGTCGTGTCCTCACGCAATGCAATCAACTCACGCTTCTAAAACCAAGGATTTCAATCTCTTTCTACTAAACCTATGAAGAAGTAGCAAAGATTCCTCAAAAGAGATTAAGAAAGCCTTAATTCTAAAAACGCCCCGTTTACCTTTTGAATTTCCATGTATAGATATTACGATTAAGCACATTCCGGTTATGAATGACGGTTTGTTAAACTTTCATGTCGATCAATAACTCCAACATTTTTCAAACGACACGTTAGGATCACGGAGTAAGAAACACAACACAGCGTGAAGTGACCATACGGATAGAATACATCGTCCCTGATTTTTCACAAGTCCCAAACTAAGCGTAAAATCGAAATCATTGTAAAGTATGACTCTAGATGCTAACACTACCCATGGAAGTTACTTGTGTACTTACCTTTTGCTCCCATTTTCCTATTTTCCTCTAGAATTTTTTATTTTTTGTGAGAAATGAATTTCTTCAAATTTCTCGTTTCGATAAGAATTATTCCGATAAAGATATAAAGCTAAGTCGATAATTAGTTGTCCACCTTCTCTCAAGAACCATTGTCTCAAAAATGAGGTCCACATCAAGGAATTTTTTTATTCACTAATATTTTTGAATTTTTTTTTTTTTTTTTTCATCATCACTTTTTTTTTTTTTTTTTTTTTTTTTTTTTTTTTTTTACTTATACTTTTATTTATATGAGCTATGAACCACGGAGCTTCACGGGTAATTCCAAGACTATAGGCTTCATGAAATGAGGATCCCGGTTGGCTAGACTAAGACCTCACTCAATCCCGGCTAAAGATCCAAGGTCCGATCTCGACACCATGACTCATAACTTTACTTATTACTTATTACTTATAACTTGCTTATTTATTACGGATCCTTGATGTGTACCCAATTTTTAAAACAAAGATTCTTTTAAGAAGATAAAGAACTAACTATCGCTAAAAACTTAACATCTCTAATTATTTATTAGACAGATATGGGGTGAAACAATTTTGTGGGAACAAAAAGCCATAAGTACCTTGATGGGCTCTAAAGAGAACCAACTACTCCACGCTTAGCATCTAAACTCATAAGTAACTCTATCATTTCGATCTCTGCAAATTTAAAATCCCAAATAATGAGATTCGCAGATGCTTAGCCGATAATTTTTAGATTACCTATGGTTAAGGGAACAAGCTAGGGCTCAACACGCCTGGGTCAAGTCGTAATTCCATTCCTACTCTCACCAGTGGAAAGTCAACAAGGTGTCAAAACATATATTAACTTAGCAAATGTTTCGTCTAATGAAATAAAGTTATGCATATTTAAAGTCACTCGGAAACTTGCAAAATCTTGGCCTTGTGAGCTAGAATTCGCATTTTATAGCTTCTTGTCTAAGAGACTAGCAAACTTTTCAATCAAAAGACTTAACAAAAGCTTACAAAAATTTTAAATTTTTCACATTTTTGCACAATTTTTCATTTTATAAGGAAAAACCGGGTTGCGAGAGTATACGACGAAAAACAAGCAAGTGCGGTCAAATCAAATCGAAGATTACCCTACCCCAGACTAAAACGAAACATTGTCCTCAATGTTTAAAGGCAAGGGTATCACGAAAATCTAAAAGCCGTTTATTAAGTATGCTCAAAGATAAACGTTAGTCGATAAGATTTCGGATATAGGATTCCATCAGCATCGATCATGAAACTCGAGTGGAGAAAAAACAAACTTCGAGCACGAGAGTCTTCATATCGGGAACATCCTAAACACAACATCACAAACAACCAAACACGAGAAATCGAAGAGGCTGACCCCTTCGCGTCACTTATTAGAAAATATAAAGAAGATAGAGATAAGCATGGGGTGCCTCCCACGAAGCGCTACTGTTTTTGATCACCGAGTCGCTAGCTTGACTCGATCCCCGAATTCAATTGTCCTTGGGGAAAGTTTGGAGATCTGGGACAACCATAGATGGGATGTCCCCTCCAAAATAATGTTTCACACGATGACCATTCACCTTGAAATTTGGGCCATCGGCCGAGAAAGCTCCACCGCTCCATACGGAAAACTTGAGCGATGGTGAATGGTCCGGACCAACGGGTTTTGAGTTTGCCGAGAATATCTTCAATTGAGAGTTAAAAAGAGAACTTGATCACCAACGTTGAAAACGCGGTTTTGATTTTAGCATCATGAATCCTCTTAGTCTTCTCTTTGAAAATCAAAGAATTCTCGTGGGCCCGATCCCTAAGCTCATTTAATTCATTCAATTGAACTTTTCGGTGATCACCCGCGGTCTTAAGATCAAAGTTAGCATGTTTCAAGGCCCGAATGCCTTATGCTCGAGCTCGATGGGCAAGTGACAAGCTTTTCCATACACCAACTTAATGGGGTGCACCGATGGGTGTCTTGTAAGCGGTGCGGAAAGCCCATAATGCATCATCTAACTTATCGGCCCACTAAGCTCGATTTTCTCCTACGGTCCTTTCTAAAATCCTTTTCAAACCACGATTCGAGACCTCAACTTGTCCGCTCGTTTATGGGTGATACGCGGTAGAAAGACGATGGGTAACTCCATATTTAGCCATAACTTTAGCAAATTGCTCATTACGAAATGGGTACCGCGATCATCGATGATAGCATGAGGTGCTCGAATCGGAAAACAAATTCTTCAAGAACTTAACAACCACTCAGGCGTCATTGGTGGGGAGCGCCTTCGCTTCAACCCATTTAGATAAGTAGTCGACGGCCACGAGGATATACTTATTACCTCTAGATGATGGAAATGGCCCCATAAAATCGATGCCCCACACGTCAAAAATCTCACAAACTTGAATAGCATTTTGTGGCATTTCATCTTTTTGCGAAATTTTCCCTTGACGTTGGCAAGAATCACAAGATTTGAATAAATCATGAGCATCTCGATATATGGTAGGCCAATAAAATCCGGAATCAAAAACCTTTTTAGCGGTGTAGCTTGCACCATGATGGCCACCGATGGGTCCGTTATGGCAAGCATTAAGAATATCAAGAGCCTCTTGGCCATGAACACACCACGGATTACTTGATCCGCACAAATCTTAAACAAGTAGGGATCGTCCGTAAATAATGCTTAACATCTTTGAAAAACTTTTTCTTTTGTTGGACGACATCCCTTTCACAATGAAATTTCCGCATGGTAATTTGCAAAGTCGGCAAACCATGGGGTGTTCGGGTCTTTCTTAGCGATCATCCCAAGTGTCTCAAGAGGAAATGTTTCCGTGATCTCCTTTTCTCGAGCACACTTTGATGGGGATTCTCAAGTCTAGAAAGGTGATCGCGACAAGGTTCTCCGCTCCTTTTTGTCAAGAATAGTAACATCAAACTCTTGAAGGAGGAGAAGCCACCAAGTAATCGTGGCTTAGCATCTTGCTTTGCCAAAAGATACTTTAAGGCGAGAATGGTCGGTATACACTATGGTCTTCGACAAGACAAGGTAGGGTCGAAATTTCTCAAAAGCATAAACAACGCCAATAATTCCTTTTCAGAGTCGTGTAATTGTGTTGGGCCTCGCACAATGTCTTACTCGCGTAGTGTATGGGTTGAAAATGTTTGACTTACGTTGCCCCAAGGCGCCCCAATTGCGTAATCACTTGCGTCACACATAAGCTCAAAGGGCAAATCCGGTCGGGGCAACTAAGATCGAGCCTCGATTAATTTCTTTTTGAGAAAATTAAATGCTTCAACGCATTCATCGGTGAAGATAAACGGAGCATCCTTTTCAAGGAGATGGGTCAGAGGGCGGGCTATCTTAGAGAAATCTTGGATGAAACGGCGATAGAAACCGGCATGACCCAAAAAACTCCGAATACCTTTGACGGTAGTGGGATGAGGGAGTTTAGCTATAACGTCAACTTTAGCTCGGTCGACCTCAATCCCAGATTTTGAAATCTTATGGCCGAGGACAATGCCCTCTCGAACCATGAAATGACACTTCTCCCAATTCAAGACCAAATTGGTGTCTTCACACCTTTTGAGCATGTGGTCTAGATGAGAGAGGCAAGAAGTGAAAGAATCTCCATAAACCGAGAAATCATCCATAAAAACTTCCATAGAATTTTTGATCATGTCATGAAAAATAGCCATCATGCACCTTTGGAATGTTCCAGGAGCATTGCATAAACCAAATGGCATTCGTCGGTAAGCAAACGTTCCATAAGGGCACGTGAAAGTCGTTTTCTCTTGATCCTGCGGATCGATCGGAATTTGAAAGTAACCAGAAAAACCATCGAGAAAGCAATAGAACTCATTCCCCGCTAAACGTTCGAGCATCTGATCCATAAAAGGTAGCGGGAAATGGTCCTTTCATGTAGCATCATTCAACTTTCGATAATCAATACACACCCTCCATCCGGTGATGAGGCGTGTGGAAATCAATTCGTTATCTTCATTGGTAACGACGGTCATCCCTCCCTTCTTTGGGATACAATGAACAGGGCTAACCCATGAGCTATCGGAGATTGGATAAATGATTCCGGCATCGAGGAGTTTCAGAACTTCCTTTTTGATAACGTCATGAATTTTTGGATTAACCCTACGTTGTTGTTGAATAACGGGTTTGCAATCGTCTTCCATTAAGATCTTGTGAGTACAAAAACGAGGGTTTATTCCCTTGATATCGGAAATTTTCCAAGCGATGGCACTCTTATGTTTTCGAAGAATATCCAACAGTGCGGTTTTCTCCTCATCTTTTAAGTTTTTAGCAATGATGACGGGAAATTTGTTCGGTTCTTCAAGAAAAGCGTATTCAAGATGAGGAGGTAAATCCTTGAGCTCGGGCTCTGAAGGTTTTTCGTTAGACGTTTGTACTTCTTTGATTTCTTCAATCGTGATTTCTTTCGGAGGGAGTGACGGTAATGGATCTTCATTCAACAATTGTTCAAGATAAAGGATATCTCCCTCCGAATCATAAACACCATCATCAATTCCCGGTGGAATCGATTCATCAATAGCAAGAAACTCATCGATCTCTTCCAAAAGGAAATCACCTCCCTCGAACGGAGTGAGAGAGGGGGAAGAGTCGACAATGATTGGTTCAGAAGGTGAATCAGAAGAAGTAGAATTTTTAGCAAAACCGAGAACTTCTTGAGCGTACTCCTCACAAGAAACATCAATAACGTCGATTCGATTGATGGAAGCATCGTCGAAATTTGAGGAGTACCTCGTCGTTTGATTAATGTTAAATGTGACGGCTTCTTGATTAACTCGTAACGTAATCTCTCCTTCGAACACATCAATTAAGGCACGACCGGTCCTTAAGAAACATCTCCCAAGAATAATGGGTACTCGAGGGTCGGCATCAAAATCTACCACAACAAAATCCGCGGGAAAATAGAACTCCCCCACTTTGACAAAGACATCCTCGGCTATACCCTTTGGACGGGTCGTAGAACGATCGGCTAGCTCGAGGGTCATACACGTTGGGGTAAGTGGGGCAATGAAAGCTTTTTGTAGATTGAGTTTGGCATCAAATTAATACTCGCGCCAAGATCGGCCAAGGCGGAGCATTGAACAATTCCTTGAAAATCACACGGAATGAGGAATTTGCCGGGGTCACCTAACTTTTCGGGAAGTTTCTTGAGGATAACCGCCGAACAATTCTCATTCAGAGATGTCGTAGCAAGCTCATATAGTTTTTCCTTATTTGTAAGCAATCCCTTAATCGTAGAAGCAAGTTTGGGCATCAAGAGAAGGGCATCCGCAAAACTGATCTCCACATTCAAGTGTTTGAAGATTTGGAAAAACGTTTCCATTTGATGATTCGACTTTTCACGAAGAGTTTGATCTTTAAGACGAGACGGATATGGGATAGACGGTTTCGGATTAGCTTTCTTCACATTAACGGGAGCATCTTCGGGCTCAGAATCTTGGACAACAGTGGGTTGGACATTCACAGTACTCCCCTTATTAGTAGGAAGCACCGGGTCCTTTGTCACCCCGGTCTCACGGTCTACCACGCGAGAGGAAGAAGAAGTAGTAGGAACCGTAGGTCCATCGTAAGCAACACCACTTCGGGTAGTGATCGCTTTCATGTCACCTCTCGGGTTAGGAATCGTATTACTTGGAAGAGAACCGGAACCCGAGGGTTGAGAATAAGAAGAAGACGGTTGATTGGCTTGAAAGAAACTAGCCATCATATTCCTTATTTCAGTCATCTGCTTGTTACTCGTAGCTTCAATTTCCTTTTTGAAATCCGTCCTCATGCCGTTAATTTGATTCTGCAAATTTTTAATGGTGTTGTCGGAGCTCTTCATGTAAGATAGAAACTCGTTGTTCGGAGCAACTTGATGAGAAGGTTGTTGATATTGTTGTTGAGGAGGTGGTGGTTGTTGGTAAACTTGAGGTGGAGGAGTTTGGTAGTGTTGATTTCCATGAGTAACTCCTCTGTTTTGATTGTTGTTACCATTGAAACGGTTTTGATTATGGTTTTGTTGTTGAGGTTGGTTGAAACCGGGAGGTCCGAGATAATTGTTTGAACGGTAGCTAAGAAGATTTCGATCTCCTTGCGGTTGATTGTAGTTCCTCAGAAAGATAAACATTCTCATGTGCGTAGCCACCGTGGTCAGGCACTCGAATAAGAATGTGGACCTCCACAAGTCTCACAATTCGGGTGTACCACTTTCACTTGTTGATTTTGACTAGACAGATGCATTTGGTACATTTTCAACATAGCCGTGTTCAAATCATCAACTTTCTTATGAAGAGCCATATCGTGAGAAGAAGACGAATTTGATCTAGATGATTCACCCCTTGCGGCGGAAGAATCCCAATAATTATGATGAGCGGTCATGTTCTCAATAAGATCGTAACATTCCTCGGGACGTCTTTTCATGAAAGTTCCACCGGCAGCAGCATTGATTGTATCACGATGTCTCAACGTCAAACCATTATAGAACGTATCAATTTGGGTGACAAGCAACATGTTATGATTCGGACATCGATCAATTGCAAGCTTATATCGTTCCCAAGCTTCAAACAAAGATTCGTCGGGATATTGTCTGAAATTAATGATATCGTTTCTCAATTTCGTCACCATCGATGGTGGAAAGTACTTTGCCAGAAACTTTGAAACCATTTCCTCGAAGGTATGAATCGAATTCTTCGGGAGTCGATCAAACCAAGAAGTGGCATGATGAGTCAAAGAGTATGGGAAAAGATAGAGACGAAGGCGCCATCGGAGACCCCATTTTGTTTCATACTACGGTGACGGTTAAAACTTATCAAGATGCTTGTTTGCATCGTCATCGTAAACCATGAAATTGACAACTGCTTTTTTACTTTTCTATCATATGATGTTTCAAGCTAAAATCGGTAGCTTGAATATTAGTCGGTGCAATGGGTCCTCCCTCCCGTACATGGTTGGTTGACATAGCTCCTCCATCGTTCGGAGATCGGGAGCTACATTTTGATTAACGGAGGAGGATTAGGACCGGGTTTGGTGGTACGTTAGCGGCAGCCATATTACGTAATCTCTGCACGTTCGATTACGATTCAAGTCGTCTTGATCGAGAGCGAGTGCGCATGCACTTAAAACCAAGGCAATTAAAAGAGACCGATATTCGAAAACACATTGAACTTAACCAATAATCCCAAGTGAATAAATCACCTCTATAAGACAAACGCAGCAAGCGGAGAAGCTTTGTAGGTCGTGTGAAGCTTATTAAAACCCGCTTCTTTTCACCGCAATTTAATGTCGCCGTCCTTATACCCACCACACGGTTTGTTTATCCGATAGAAATAAATCAATTCACAAGCGACACAAAGGCAAGTTTTTGATCTTTAGTTCGGGAACTTATTAATGATAACACCTCCGTTGAGAATGTTATATAATTGGTGTCTTCTATTTATTAATAAAAACACAAGAGAAAATCTTTTGTATTTTTAATCGATATATATATATATACAAAAGAAAAAGAAAATATTTTTACTTTTTATTTTATAGAAAATAGTAACTTCACGAATGAAGGATCTCGAGTCACTAATCGTCAAACCTCAAACGATATTGTCGTGACACAACCTCCCGGCGTGGCGCCAAAATTTGATTAAGTGAATAATGTAGGCTT
>CM040240.1:138556896-138594396 GCA_022545495.1 Chrysanthemum lavandulifolium | reverse complement strand
TGGGTGTTTTGTAGTCGCACGGAAGGCCCAGTGCATCATCTAGCTTATCCGACCAAGAGGCACGGTTTTCACCAACCGTCCTCTCCAAGATTCTTTAATCCCCGATTAGAAACTTCCACTTGCCCACTTGTTTGGGGTGGTACATGAGAGGCACGGTGAGTTACACCATACTTTTGCATGACTCTTGCAAATTGGTCATTGCAGAATCGCATCACGATCACCGATGATGGCTCGTGGAGTTCCAAACACAGCAAATAAGGATTTCAAGAATTTTACCACAACTCGGGCATCGTTGGTGGGTAAAGCCTTAGCTTCAACCCATTTTGACAAGTAGTCAACGGCCACGAGTATGTACTTATTACCATGAGAAGAAGGAAATGGCCCCATAAAGTCAATTCCCCGGATGTCAAAGATCTCACACATGAATGGCGTTTTGCGGCATTTCATTCTTTGTGAGATATTCCGTGACGTTGACAAGCGTCTGTGTTTTAACAATTCATGGGCATCCTTATAGATCGTGGGCCAATAGAATCCCGAATCAAACACCTTCTTGGCGGTGTAATTGGGGCTATGATGTCCCCAGAGGTCCGTAATGGCAAGCCTTGAGAATGTCAGCGGCTTCGACCATGTACACATCGCCGGATGACTTGATCCGCACGGATCTTAAACAAGTAGGGTCGTCCGAAATAATGTTTCACATCTTTGAAAAATTTATTTTACGTTGGGACGACATCCCTTTCATTAACAAAGTTACCGCATGGTAATTTGCAAAGTCGACAAACCATGGGGTAGAAGAATCTCCACGAAAAGAAACCATGTTGAGTGTTTGAGAGGAAAAGTTTCATTAATTTCCTTTTCTCGAACACATTTTGGTGAGGGTTCTCTAATCGGGATAGATGATCGTGACCGGGTTCTCGGCTCCTTTTTATCACGAATGATGATATCAAATTCTTGTAGGAGGAGAACCCAACGGAGCAATCTCGGCTTTGCATCTTGTTTTGCAAAGAGATATTTAAGTCCGAGTGATCCGTATACACCACGCATTTAGTCAAGATGAGATATGGCGAAACTTCTCAAGCGCATACACCACGACTAATAGTTCTTTTGATGAGTGGTGTAATGGGTCTGAGCTTGATCATAGTTTTGCTCGCGTAGTGGATTGGTGGAAATGTTTGGTTTTGCGTTGCCCAAGACCTGCACCGATTGCAAAATCACTTGCATCGCACATTAGCTCGAAGGTAAATCCGATCGGGGCAACTAGAATGGGTGCTTCCGTAGTTTTTCTTAAGTGTTTCAAAAGCTTGATGCACTCGTGAGAGAAGATGAAAGGAGCATCTTTTCGAGAAGATGGGTCATAGGCGGCGATTTTAGAGAAATCTTGAATGAATCTACGATAAAACCCGGCATGACCAAGAAAACTCCTAACACCTTTGATGAAAGTGGGATGAGGTAGTTTAGCGATAACATCAACTTTGGCTCTATCCACCTCAATCCCATTTTGGAAATCTTATGGCCAAGGACTATGCCCTCTTTGACCATAAAGTGGCTCTTCTCCCGGTTTAGACACGATTGGTGTCTTCACACCTTTAGCATTTTGTCTAAGTGGAGAGACATGTATGAAATGAGTCCCCAATGACCGAGAAGTCATCCATAAACACCTCCATAGTTTCCCGATCATGTCGTGGAAAATGGCCATCATACAACGTTGGAAGCGTGCGGGAGCATTGCATAAGCCAAAAGGCATACGTGCGTAGGCAAACGTCCGTATGGGCGGTGAATGTAGTTTTCTCTTGATCCGGTGGATCAATGGGGATCTGAAAGTAACCCGAGAAACCATCAAGGAAACAATAGTACTGTTCCTCGCTAATCTCTCAAGCATCCGGTCCATGAAGGGTGAGGAAAATGGTCTTACGGGTGGCTTCGTTTAACTTCGATAGTCAATACACACGCCATCCGTAACCAATCGAGTTGGAATCAACTCGTTTTCTTCATTCGTGACAACGAGAATGCCACCCTTTTTGAACGCAATGAATTGGGCTAACCCAAGGACTATCGAGATCGGGTAAATCAGCCGGCATCAAGAAGTTTGAGAACCTCTTGTTTGATAACCTCGTGAATCTTAGGATTCACCCTTCCTACGACTTTGAATTGCGGCTTGAAGTCATCCTCCATTAAGATTTTGTGAGTACAAAACTCGTGGTTGATACCATAATATCGGAGAGTTTCAAGCAATAGCTTGCTTGTGTGACTTCAAGACCTTTATGAGAGCGGTTTTCTCCTCCTCGGTTAAATCCTTAGCAATTATGACGGGTAATTTATCATCACCTCCAAGAATGCATACTCAAGATGAGGAGGTAGGTCCTTAAGTTCAACCTCGGGAAATGCTTGATAGATGATTGTCTGATTTGATTTCCTCAATTGTGATTTCTTCGGAGGAGTGAAGGTAATGGATCTTCATTAAGCAATTGCTCAAGATAGAGAATATCCTCCGAATCATACACACCATCAATTCCAGCGGAATTGATTCATCAACAACAAGAAATTCATCGATCTCTTCGGAAGGAAGTCACCTCCCTCAAACGGAGTAAGAGAGGGGAAGAGTCGGCAATGATAGGTTGAGAAGATGTGGTGGGATTGGAATTCCCACTCACGAATTATGAAGATAACCAAGAAACTCTTGAGAGTACTCCTCACGAAGCAATGTCAATTAAATCGACTCGATTAATTGATTCGGTGTCATAATTTGAGGAGTACCTCGAAGTCGATCGAGGTTAAAAGTAGCACTTAGTTACCCACGCAAAGTGATCTCTTGCTCAAATACATCGATAAAAGCACGGCCCGTCCTCGGGAATCCCGCCCAACAATGGGGGAACCCGAGGATCGACATCGAAATCAACGACCACAAAGTCGGTGGGAAATGGAACTTTCCTACTTTTACGAATACATCCTCGGCAATGCCGAGAGGACGCGAATAGAGCGATCGCAAGCTCAAGAGTCATGCGGTGGGAATAAGTTCCGGAAGAGCGGTTTCTTCCATATTGAATCTGACATCAGTTGATGCTTGCACCAAGATCGGCAAGGGCAAAGCATTCAATCATCCGGGAAAAACACAAGGAAGAAGAAATTTTCCGGGATCTCCAAGCTTCTCGGAAGCTTTTTCAACAAGGCTAGCCGAGCAATTCTCATTCAAAGGAGTCTTAGCCATTTCAAATAGCTTTTCTTTGTTGCTCAAGATATGTTTTAGAGTAGATGCAAACTTTGGCATTAACATGATGGCATCCATGAAGCTTATGTCAAAGTGAAGTTCTTGGAAAATCGAAAGAATTTTTCCATCCGATGACTAGCTTTCTCGGAGCTTTGCTCATGTAACGCGATGGGTAAGGAAGAAGATTTGGATTACTTTCTCAACAGAGCTACGGAGGTTCAAAACAACTCCTTGATTCGTCTTGGGTTCTTTGGACCACTTGAGGTTGGACTACAGAAGGTGGGACGTGCGTGTACCTATTGGGCTTGAATAATGCACCTTGTCCGTTGTCTCTTGGTAACTTGACTAAATGCCACGGGAGGAGGGGGCATTGGAGTCGAGGTCCATTGTGTTTTGGAGGTTCGCTTTCCACTACCTTGGGGATAGAAGAAGAAGTAGCAGAGGAAGAGCAGTCCAAGATATGAAGCACCACTACGGGTTGTGATCGCCTTTGCATCGCCTCGGATTAGCGATCGTGTTGCTAGGTAGAGTACACAGCCCGAGGGTCGATCATTTAAAGACTTCTTGATGTCGAATTTGGTGACCAACAACCGATTCATTTCCTCTGGGATTTCATGAATTGTTTCAACAACTCATCGATGATGGTCTGGAGGGTAATGACCGAGTTTGCATGTGGAAATTCGGCCTCTATTGTTAGGATTAGGGCCTTGATTCGAAAATTCCCTTGATTATTTCCATGAAAATACCGGGGTTGAAATTTCACGACTGGTTTCTATTGTAATTTCCTTGATGTTGGAAATTTTGATTCGATTTTGAAAACCGTTGTTTTGATTGAATTGACCTTGGTTTTGAAAACCTTGGTTCGGTCTATTCGATTCGATTACGGTTTTGGTTTTGATTGAAACCGGAGGTCCGAGTAGTGGTTAGGACGGTGGTTTGGGTCTCTGAGCACGATATTGATTGCCTCCTTGATTAGACATCCCGCCCACAAAGATTAGTTTCAAGGGTTACCATCGGTGGCCATACTGATTATAGTAAGCATGGGGCCACCACGGGTAACAGACTTCCACTTTCTTAACTTCAGCAGGAGGTGAAGTTTGTGGAAAAGAGACTTTCTTCCGGTTGGAAAGAACCAAAGCTTGGATAGCTTCCGTGAGTTTATCAATCTTAGCATCGGTGCTAGACCGACTCACGGGCGATGAAGAAGAAGAAGGTCCAACACGACTTGGGAAACAACCGGCTTGCTTCGTGCGGGCGGACTTTAGACTTGTTTTCGATTATCGCCAAAGCTTCTTTGACAGTTTGCTAAGGAAATTTCCTCCCGGAGGAATTGAGAGAATCTTGGTCGATTGACTCACTCCATTGTAGAAAGTGTCGAGTTGCATCAACTCGGAGAAACCGTGGTGAGGACATTTGCGAAGCAATTCCTTGAAAGCGATCCCACGATTCATCAAGGATTCATCAAACTTTTGAGTGAATTTGATGATTTCATTTTAAGACTCGTGGTCTTGGAAGGTGGATAGAATTCATTCACAAATTTCTTCACCGGATCTTCCCATGTCTCTATAGACCGAGGGGTTGTTTTTCAAGCCAACCGGCTTGCCCTCAAGAGAAAACGGAAGAAGAAGCTTAATGACCTCGAAGGGACATTCTTATACTTGATGGTAGATGCAATCTTGTTAAACCATCTTATATGAGCATGAGGATCATCCCGCTCAAAACCGTAGAACCGATTTGAAGTTACAAGGTTCAAGAACCCGGTCTTGAGTTCAAAATTTTCACCACGATGGTCGGTATAACAATAGCATCTCCATACCCGCCGATGGGTGCCCGGAGAAGCTCAGACATAGGAATCTCATCCGCCATGATAACGGGATGAGTGCGAGCGATCCGGATCTCGGATCCGATCGATGAGCAGAAAGTCTGCGAACACGCCTTCTTGGAATCTTGACAAGCTCACGAAATGGGCTCACGGATCTAGAAGAGCGGTGCGCATACACTAGAATTAACTCTAAGGAAACTCGTAGTTAATGAGAGAAATGGAATTATGAAAATCTTTCACATGAGAATGAGAATTATGAAGACGTTTTGTAAAAATGGTGGTGAGAAGAATCTTTATGGGTTTTTACGGTTCGAAGCGTCGATATCACAACAAAATCAATTAACACAAGATCGAGGCAAAACAACGATGAACTTAACCAATAATCCAAGATGAATGGCTTCTTTGAAAAGGTACACCAATCACAATGGACACAAAGGCAAGTTTTATATCTTTAGTTCGGGAACTTATTATGGTCGCACCCCAGTTAGGTAGTGTGCTGCCTTGGTTTCGGTGGTAATCTTTTAAGTTGTTAATTATTAGAAAGCAGCGATTCTTTTGTATTTTTATTTTTGATACATATATAGAAACAAAAAGAAAATATTTTTGTGTTTTATCGCTTTTGCTTGTTTTGGGTTTTTAGAAGAAAATATGGATATATATATATACGAGATGGATGATATAAACAATGAGTGAGGATTCAAACAACTAATCTGCTAAAGCGGAGATAAATCAACCTGACTCCAAGCAATGGCGCCTAAAATTTGATCGGTGCTAAACAGTCAAGTCTAAAAGACTAAAAACTGCTCAAACACTAATGCAATTAAGATCAGAGGAGGACAATGTTTCCCCGGGTCGTTAAGTCCCAGCGAGTTGTGCAATGGATAAATCAACGTATAGTGATCGAGAAGTTTGAATGATAAAGGGAATTGTGATTATAATAACTAAGGAAAAGCCAACAAATTAAAAACGCCTTAAATGCAAATTAAAGAAAATTAAAAAGATAAAACCTATTAAATAAACGCTATCACTATTTTTAAAGTGATGAACGTTTAAAACCTAAAACGTACGTTAAAATTAAAAACTACGTTACGTACAAAATAAAAAGTGAAACTAAATCAATATTAACCCTAAAAATATGAAAATGATGTTTTTACAATCCTAATGATATAAGAAAATATTTAGAAAAATAAAATTATTTTTAAAACTAATTATCTAATTAAAAACTATTTTTAACTATTAATTAATTACCTAAAATATAAGAAAATATGAAATTAGGCTAGAAAAATAATATTAAGACTTGGAAAAGTCTAAAATATCAAAATGGACTTTTTAAAACTATTTTTGTATTTTTGTTACTATTTTTCTATTTTCTAGGATTTTTAAACTATTAAATACTAATTAAATTACTAAAAATTACCAAATAAACTATGAAAAATCTAGAAAATTACTTTTTCTACTTTTTATATTTATCTAAGTCTAAGAAAATTGAAAAATTATTTTTTTGAACCTTTTCTTAATTTTTTGTATTAAAAGCTATTTAAAAATGATTAAAAACTAATTTAAATTGAGAAAAATAGCAAAACTACTTAGAAAAATCTCAAAATTTCAGGAAAAGTCTAAAATAATATTAGGAATATAAGAAAAATATAAAAATAAGGTGCTATGTGGAGAAATGTGAAACTGCTAATGAAGTGCTTATTGAAATAAGCACTTAATAAGCCAAAAGCTTACCAAAAGCTACCAAACTAATATACAGGCTATGATAAGCTACAATGACCAAAATGCAATAAGTTTCAACAAACCACACCCTCTGAATCACAAGCTAGATCAGATTTGATGTTGAGAGCTTTTGCTTAAAAACAGTAAAGAGGTACCAAGCTTGAGCTAATGCACAAGCTTCAATACAAGCTAAGACTGAAAAATACCAATTGGAACCTGTTATAGACCTGGTTGAGAGTATTTGTACCAAAAATTAGACCATGATGAGCTCTTATGAGCTCTGTACACAAGCTCCCATATCTGTGAAAATCTCAGTGTTCACTGAGTTAGTGGTGCAGGGCACTTTGGTCCCAAAAGAGAAGCTAGCTTGAAGCTTTTGCAAAAATAGAAAAATTCCACAAAAATACTGATAAGAAGGAGGACCGGTGAGCTTTTGAAACACCAAGATTCACCGATTAAGTCCTGAAATGAGCTCAAAACAATTCTTTCTAAGCGAGCCCAAGCAGACTTAAACCACTTTGACTTTTGAAGTAATGAAGAACTTTGACCAATATGAACTTTAAATCCAAATTTTGTTCTTGAGATTGATGTAATGTGTTGTTATAGACCTAATTCAAGCAACATTATTGATTTCCAAATACAAAATGATGGTCCGCTATCTAAAAATCAAACAAGTTAACGGTGGAGATGGATTCAAAAGAGTTTTGACTTTTGATGTTGCGAGACCCAAGTTAATGACCTAAATGAGCTCAAATACACTTATGAAACATGATCCAATAAATTTTAACTCATCGAGTACAACTCGAGACGGAAAATTCACTAACCCAAACACCCCTTTCAGTTACTGATTTGAGCTAAAACTCATCCAAACTCTTAACCAACTAGTAAACATGATCACATTAACTTAAACTAACCTAAACACTACTTATTAGAACAAAATATAACAGATTAAAACTGCAAATCTGATTATGCCTAAGAACCTCGAGATGACTTACAACTTGTCCAAGCCACAATGGCTAGCTAATCGATGAACCAAGAACACTACCTATCAAACCCATCGAATAACTCCTATTCAACCCAATTCCAAGCCTGCATCAACCCTGTACCATTTCCATAGCCATTTGATCACCTGTTTGACTTTTGTTGACCAAATGTCAAAATGAATGAGAACTTGAATGAAAGCTTGTACAAAGCTATGCTAAGCTTATTTAAGCTTATTTATCTTGAGAAATGAGCTTGATAAAGCTTTTGAATGATAATTTGACTTTGACAATTTCAACGATTGCACAAATAAGATTACATGTAAACATAAATGAATTTTTACTTGGAATGAGTTTCAATACCTTTAAATACTTAAAGTTAATACAAATTAGCAAAACATTACAAGCTTAATATGAATTGAAGACTTAACATAAAAAACGACTTAAGAAAGAAAACTAAAAACTAGAAGACCTCTAATTAGCTCCTTTCTCTGCTCTTTTATAATCCAATCTTTCTTTCTCTCTCCTCTGAATCATTCCCATCAATTTCGACCATTGGATGCCCTAGAACCGATCTCAACCATTCAAATGGTTTTTTGCGCCAAAATGGTTAAGCGCCAAAATGGGGGTTGAGTGAGGAGGGAAGCATTAAATGAAGCTTGGAAGGTAGTTGTGGAGTGGGAAATGTGTTTTAGTGAAAATGGAGGAGGGGATGGGCTTAGCTAAGTTCAAGCAAAGCAATGGGAGGAGGACTTTTGGCGGGTTGAAAAGATTGACCGGGGTTTGACCAAAGAGATAATAATAGGGGGTTCACAATGGTTTAATGACGGGGGCGGAAGTGGTAGGGGTCCAAAATAGGTTTGTAAGGTTTTAAACTTCAAGGACTAAAAGTGTAAAGTCCGAAATTGTAGGGACCTAAGTCGCCAATTCGAAAAGTTATTCCAAGGACCAAAAGTGACAACTTTCAAAAGTACAAGGACCAATGTTGCCTTTTTCACATTTTCAGGGGCCATTTCATCAATTTTGAACTTGAGGGACCAAAGTTGTAATTTTCTCAAACTTTTCATATTTTTCACCAAAGGACTAAATTTGACAAGTTTTGATTTTAAAAGGACCTTTGGTGACTTTACTTTTGAAATTATGCTAGTGGACCTGCTTTTTGACAATTTTGAAACTTGGGGATTTGAAAGCGCAATTTTGCAAATTTGATATGTTTTTCATCGATTTTGATATTTTTGAATTTAAAACACATAAAACACCGATTTGTGATATTTCGATCATTTTGATGTGTTTCGAGTGTTTTCGATGAATTTGCGGTTTATTTTGTACAAAAATGATGAGTATTTACACACTCATCAAAATCCCAAGAGGAAATGAGCAGTTGTTGGTTAGCGGATTTGACATTAAGAAGTCTTTAAATGATCGACCCTCGGGCTCGGTACTTTACCTAGCAACACGATCGCTAATCAGGGGCGATCAGGCGATCACAACTGTAAGTGGTGCTTTTATGATGGACCCGCTATTCCTACTACCTCTTCTTCTTCTCTCCCAAAGGTAGTGGAAAGCGAACCGAGGCGACAAAGGACAAGAAACTTCCTACTAATAACGGAGTACCAAAGAATGTCCATCCTCGGGTTGTCCGAAACCCAAGACCAATCACGAGTTGTTTTGAACCTCCGGTTGGTAACCCCAAATCCAAAACTTCTATTCCTTATCCTCACGTTTAAATGAGCAAAACCGCGAAAAGCTAGTCATCAAATGGAAAAATTCTTTCAAATTTTCCAAGATCTACACTTTGACATAAGCTTTGCGGATGCTATCATGTTGATGCCAGTTTGCATCTACTCTCAAACACATGTTGAGCAATAAGGAAAAAGTCGTTTGAAATGGCTAAAACTCCTTTGAGCGAACCGCTTTCGTGAGCCCTTTTAAAGAAGCTTCCAGAAGCTAGGAGATCCCGGAAAATTTCTTCTTCCTTGTGTTTTTCCCGGATGATTGAATGCTTTGCCCTTGCCGATCTTGGTGCAAGCATCAACCGATGCCTTATTCAAAGGTGGAAGAAACTTTCTTTAGGAACTTATTCCTACCGCATGACTCTTGAGCTTGCGATCGTTCTATATCGCGTCCTCTTGGCATCGCCGAGGATGTATTCGTGAAAGTAGGAAAGTTCCATTTTCCAAATTGACTTTGTGGTTGTTGATTTCGATGCCGATCATCGGGTTCCTCTCATTGTTGGGACGAGGATTCACGAGAATGGGCGTGCTCTTATTGATGTATTTGAGCAAGAAATCACTTTACGTGTGGGTAATGAAGTCATACCTTTAACCTTGATCAAACTTCAAGGTACTCCTCAAATTATGATAATCGAATCGGTTAATCGAGTCGATTTAATTGATATTGCTTGAGGAGTACTCTCAAGAGTTTCTTGGTTATCTTCATAATTACGTGGTGGGGATTCCACCACATCTTCTAAACCTATCATTGCCGACTCTTCCCCTCTCACTCCATTTGAGGGAGGCGACTTCTTCGGAAGAGATCGATGAATTTCTTGTTATCGATGAATCAATTCCGCTGGAATTGATGGTGTTTATGATTCGGAGGGGATATTCTTTATCTTGAGCAATTGCTTAATGAAGATCCTTTACCTTCGCCTCCTCGAAAGAGATCACGATTGAGGAAATCAAATCAAGACAAACTTCTCATCAAGAATTTCCCGAGGTTGAACTTAAGGACCTACCTCCTCATCTCGAGTATGCATTCTTGGAGGGTGATGATAAATTACCGTCATAATTGCTAAAGACTTAACCGGGAGGAGAAAACTACTCATAAAGGTCTTGAAGTCACACAAGCAAGCAATTGCTTGGAAACTCTCCGACATTAAGGGTATCAACCACGAGTTTTGTACTACAAAATCTTAATGGAGGATGACTTCAAACCAAAGATCAACATCGAGAAGGTGAATCCTAAGATTCATGAGGTTATCAAACAAGAGGTTCTCAAACTTCTTGATGCCGGTTTGATTTACCCAATCGATAGTCCTTGGGTTAGCCCAATTCATTGCGCTCCAAAAAGGGTGGCATTCTTGTTGTCACAATGAAGAAACGAGTTAATTCCAACTCGATTGGTTACGGATGGCGTGTGTATTGACTATCGTAAGTTAAAGCGAAGCCACCCGTAAAGACCATTTTCCTTACCCTTCATGGACCGATGCTTGAGAGATTAGCGTGGAGGCAGTACTATTGTTTCCTTGATGGTTTCTCGGGTTACTTCAGATCCCGTCGATCCGTTGGATCGAGGAAAGACCACATTCACCGCCCATACGGAACTTTTACCTACTGCACGTATGCCTTTTGGCCTATGTAATGCTCCAGCACGCTCCAACGATGTATGATGGCAATTTTCCACGACATGATCGGAAACAATGGAGGTGTTTATGGATGACTTCTCACCATTGGGGACTCGTTTCATACATGTCTCTCCCATTTAGACAAAATGCTAAACGGTGTGAAGACACCAATCTATGTCTAAATTGGGAGAAAGCCACTTATGGTCAAAGAAGGCATAGTCCTTGGCCATAAGATTTCAAAAAGCAGATTGAGGTAGATAGAGCAAAAGTTGATGTTATTGCTAAATTGCCTCATCCTACTACCGTCAAAGGTATTAGGAGTTTTCTAGGTCATGCCGGTTTTATCGTAGATTCATTCAAGATTTCTTTAAAATCGCTCGCCTATGACCCATCTTCTCGAAAAAGATGCTCCTTTTATCTTTTCTCCCGAGTGCATAGAAGCTTTTGAAACACTAAAGAAAAAGCTACGAAGCACCCATTCTAGTTGCCCCGGATGGGATTTACCCTTTGAGCTCATGTGCGATGCAAGTGATTTTGCTATCGGTGCGGTCTTGGGGCAACGCAAAACCAAGCATTTTCACCTATCCACTACGCAAGCAAACTATGATCAAGCTCAAACCCATTACGCCACTACGTAAAAAGAATTATTAGCCATGGTGTATGCGTTTGAAAAGTTTCGCCATACCTTATCTTGACCAAATGCGTGGTGTATACGGATCACTCGACTCTCAAATATCTCTTTGCAAAACAAGATGCAAAGCCGAGATTGCTCAGTTGGGTTCTCCTCCTACAAGAATTTGATATCATTATACGTGATAAAAAAGGAGTCGAGAACACGTGGCGATCATCTTTCCGTCTAGAAAACCCTCACCGGGATGTGTTTGAGAAAAAGGAAATTAAACATTTCCTCTCGAAACAATCAATGTGGTTTCTTTTCGCGAAGATTCTTCTACCCCATGGTTGGTCGACTTTGCAAATTACCATGCGGGTAACTTTGTAAGTGAAAGGGATGTCGTCCCAACGGAAAAATAAATTCTTTAAAGATGTAAAACATTACTCGGGACGACCCTACTTGTTCAAAATTTGCGCGGATCAAGTCATCCGGCGATGTGTGTATGGTCGGGAAGCTATTGACATTCTCAAGGCTTGCCATTCTCGGACCTACTGGGGGACATCATAGCCCCAACTACACCGCCAAGAAGGTGTTTGATTCCGGATTCTATTGGCCCACGATTTACAAGGATGCCCATGAATTTATCAAAACCTGTGACGCTTGTCAACGTCACGGGAATATCTCACAAAGAAATGAAATGCCGCAAAACGCCATTCAAGTATGTGAGATTTTTGACATATGGGGCATTGACTTTATGGGGCCATTTCCTTCTTCTCGCGGTAACAAATATATACTCGTGGCCGTTGACTACTTGTCAAAATGGGTTGAAGCTAAGGCTTTGCCCACCAACGATGCTCGAGTTGTGGTGAAATTCTTAAAATCTCTATTTGCTAGGTTTGGAACTCCACGAGCCATAATCAGTGATCGTGGTACGATTTACGCAATGACCGATTTGAAAGAGTCATGCAAAAGTATGGTGTAACTCACCGTCTCTCTATCGTACCACCCCAAACAAGTGGGCAAGTGGAAGTTTCTAACCGGGGATAAAGAATTCTTGAGAGGACGGTTGGTGAAAACCGTGCCTCTTGGTCGGATAAGCTAGATGACGCTCACGGGCCTTCCGTGATACTTTATAAAACACCCATCGGGTGTACCCCATACAAGCTAGTGTACGGAAGGCATGTCATCTAGGTTGAGCTCGAGCACAAGGCATATTGGGCCTTGAAACATGCCAACTTTGATATTCAGACATTTGGTGATCACCGAAAGTTCAAATGAATGAACTAAATGAACTCGTGATCAAGCATACGAGAACTCTTTGATCTACAAACAAAAGACAAAGAAGATTCATGACTCAAAAATCAAGAACCGCGTTTTCAACGCTCGGTGATCGAGTCCTTCTTTTCAACTCAAGATTGAAGATTTTTCGGAAAATTAAAATCCACCGGTTCGGACCATTTACCATCACTAAAGTATTTCCATATGGGACCATTGAGTTATCTCAACCGATGGTCCAAACTTTAAAGTGAATGGTCATAGGTTGAAGCATTATTTTGGAGAGGACATTCCCCCGTGGTTGTCCGGGACTTACAAACTTTCCCCATGAACCAATGAATACGGGTCGAGTCAAGCTAGCGACTCGGGAATCAAAAACAAGAGCATGCCATATGGGTTTTCACCCATATTTCGACTTCTTTCTATCTTTCTACCACCCTAGTGTGGGGGTTGCCCACATGTTGTGTATATGTTCAAAAAAAAAAAAAAAAATCCTTTCAAATAATGGTCGTAGTATTTCCTTTTACGTTCTTTGTTTCGCATAACCGCGGTACTTTGAATATTGAGGGCAATATTCATTTCTAAGTGCGCGGGGAATTCTCATGAATTTTATCATGTAATTATACCACCTAATTCCCGTTTTGGCCATTTTTTTTTGGAGTAAGTGTCAGACTCACTCAATTGGTTATCGATCCGCCTTGTCTAATAAACAAAAGGATTGGCTAATCCAGAGCAAACGGCTCTTGGTAAAGATATCTCAAATCCATGACGGCTTGCAATTTGCCCAAAATTGTATGGTATTATTTCACCATATCTTTAATTAGTGAAGAGTTGGCTAGCCCGCAAGTTTATGGCTTGTGGTAAAGGCGGTGGAAAAACCATAATTGGTAATCGGCTCACCAAAGATAATATTGATAATTTATCTAAGAGTTGGCTAGTCCGAGCAAACGGCTTCGGTAAAGACAAATCAAACCGTTGGAAGTCGGTGGTTTGCTCAAAATCACATGGTTATCGGTGTACCATGGTTCTTACTTGAACTAAAACATTTGGCTACTCCGAAGTAATGGCTTTTGGTAAAGAGATTCAAATCCATTAAGTTTTTCTCAAAAGATTGCTAGGGACTAGCAATAGTTTAGTGTGGGGATTGATGAGTGTGTAAATACTCATCATTTTGGGGTCAATCCGAACTCGCAAAACGCTTAAAATGCTCGAAATGCATCGAATCTTGAAAATATCTCAAAATTGCATTTCATATGTTTCGGATGCAAAATGTTTAAAATCGGATGAAAAATGAGCTAAGTTTGCATAATTGGCGCTTTAGGTCCCCGAGTTTCAAAAGTTGTCGAGAAATAGTCCCCGAGCACTTAATTTCAAAGAAAAATCACCAAAGGTCCTTTTAAAATCATGACTTGTCAAAATTAGTCCTTTGGTGAAAAATATCAAAAGTTTTGAGAAATTACAAGTTTGGTCCTCCAAGTTTAAAAATTGGCAAAAATAGTCCTTGGAATTTTGAAAATGTCAGCTTTGGTCCTTGTACTATTAAACCTTGTCATTTTCAGCCCTTGGTACAACTTTGCAGATTTGGCAGCCTAGGTCCTTGTGTTTTCAGAATTTACAACGTAAGTCCTTGTGTTATTATACCCTTTAAACCATTTTGGACCCTTGTCACAAACCAAATGGACCCTGCCATAACCCCTTTGGACCCCCTTCATTTGACCCTTCCCTTTTTATATTAAAACACCGGTCAAACCAGTCAAACAAACACCCCTTTCCCTCCTTTCCCTCCCCCTTGTCTGCTACTCCACCTCCAGCCACCAACACAAACCTACCACTCTCTATCACCTTTCCATGTCCCCCACCTCCACCAAACAACAAAAAGCATTTAATGCTTCCCATCCACCACCATCTCAACCCCAATCGTGGCTTATACAAGTTTTGGCCAAAACTTGATCCAGCGGCCATGATCACTCCCAGACATCCAAAGGCCCATATTTTTGATGGGATATGTTCAGAAGAGAGAGAGAAGACACATGGAGTATAAAAGGAAGCAAGAAGAAGCAACTGGGGAGAGTCTTGTAGTTTTTATATATCATCAATGTCGTTTTTAACTTAAAGTTTTTAATTTAGTGTAAAATCTGTAATAATTTGTTTCTTTGTATCAAACTAAGGGTATTGTATCATTATAAACTATTTCCAATTATAAATTCAAGTTTGTATTAAGACTTCAAGTTTCAAGCTTACTGTTGAAATTTTCAATTTCAAACTCGATAATCAAGCTTCAAATAGCTTCTTCCACATTCATACAAGCTTATATAAGTTGGTTATAGCTTTATAAGCTTAAATTCAAGTTTCTAGCTAGTTTGGAAATTGGTCAAAGAAAGTCAAAGGGCGCAAAATGGAAATGGAAATGGATATGGGTTGAGCGAGTGTTGGAATTGGGTTGATTCGAGTAAATGGGTTGGTTTAGATTAGGCTAGTGGTCCTTTTGATTCTTTGTAAGCCAACGTGGTCGGGACTAATTGTAAGTCAACTTCAGCCGCTTATTGCATAATCATTATTGTGATCTAGATTAGTTTTAACTGCTTATTAAGTGTTATTTAAGTTAAGTAAACTCGGTTTGATCATTAATGTTGGCTAGTTAAGCGCTTAGCTCATTTTAAATTGCAAATCAAGTGGGATATAGGGTGTTTGGATTAGTTGCATAATCATTATAGAGGTTTGTTCAAGAGTGGAGACTTGTTGGTTTAAGCTTGTTTAGCTCTAATACACTCCTTTTGTCTTAAAATTTGCATCTGCAGTGCTCAAAGTCAAAATCATGAATCCACTTTCTTAATCACTTAACTGTTGGATTTTAGAAAATTAAACACTTGTTTTGTGTTTTAAAATCATAGAGGTATCTTGCAGTAGCCTCATTTCATCCATAAACATCATTATCGGTCCTCGCATTGGATTCAAAACTCAACTTAGTCAACTTTTCAAATCTGTCTAAAAAGTCAAAATATGAAATATCGGTTTGTACTAACTAGAGAGATTTTCATGAGCTCATTTCTAGGTTAAATCAAGTGAAACTTTGGGTGTTAAAAGTTCAACTGGTCTCCTTGCTTTTTACCATTTTTGTAGAATTTTGCAAATTTTTTATAAGCTCAAAATGAGCTTGTCCATTAGGTCAAAAGTGCCCTGTGACAGGGCATAGTCACAGTGCACTTTTCTCAGTTCTTGCAGCCCTTGCACAGAGCTCTCAAGAGCATGTCTAGGTCTCATATTTGGTTCACAAGTTCCCACCCGGGTCTAGTGTAGGTTCCCACTTTTCATTTTCATTTTCAGCTTATTTTGAAGCTTGTGCTTAAGTCCAAACTTAGCACCCTCAACTGTTTTTGCACTTATACTCAAATAAGCCAAATCTTTGTAACTTGTAATCCAGAGGTTTAGACTTGTTGTTTTAAGTTGCATTTGGGTAATTTTAGCATAATATAGCTTCCATATCGTTTGGTGATTGTTGGTAGCTTATTGCCTATTCTAAGTCTTATTTTTAGCACTTTACTTGCGATTACATATTCTTGTACACAACCCTGTTTTTTATATTTTTCCTAGATTCTAAATATTATTTTAAGCTTATCTTGAATTTTCAGATTTTCTAAGTTAGTTTGCTATTTTTACGCATTTTAATCAATTTTAGTACTTTTTAATTAGCATTTAATACAATTAATTAAGAAAAGTTTCAAAAAAATAATTTTCATTTTCTTAAGTTAAGATAAATATAAAAGTCAAAAAATATTTTCCGATTTTTCTTAGTTAAATTTGTATTTTTAGCAATTTAATTAGTTTTAAATAGTTTTTAATTCATAGAAAATACAAAATAATCGAAAAATATAAAAATAGTTTTGAAAATTCTCTTTTGTTATTTTAGATTTTTCTAAGTCAAAATTTTATTTTTCTAGCTTTATTTCATATTTTCTTGTATTTTAGGTTATTATTAAATAGTTAAAAATAGTTTTTAATTAATAATAATTAATTAAATAGTTTTAAAAATAATTTTCTTTTTCTAGAAATTTTCTTTTATCAATAGGATTGTAAAAATATCATTTTCATATTTTTAGGGTTAATATTGATTTAGTTTCACATTTTCATTTGTACGTCGCGTAGTTTTTAATTCGTTTTATAAAACATAAAATCAAAACATCATTTTGCAAATAGTGATAGCGTTTATTTAATATTTTTTTATCTTTTAATTTCCTTTAATTTGCATTTAAGCCCCGTAATTTGTTGGCTTTTTTCGTAGTTATAATCATTCTCAATCCCTCTTTCCGCTCAAATCTCCGATCACTATTCGTTTGGTGATTCTTCGCATAGCTCGCTGGGACATAACGACCTTGGGAAACACTATACTCCCCCCGATCTTCATTGCATTGGTGTTTAAACCGCTTGAAGTTTTTACTTCGACCATTCACAAGCGGCCGGCAAAGTGTGAGCAAACTGACCGGTTTTAAACCGATCAAAGTACAAGGGCCCAAATATAATGACACTTGTCAACTTTGTGGAGAGTTGCCCATGGGGCATTAAGAGAAGTGGAAAATTTTGGGGCATTTAGAGTAAATTTGTTAGCAACTGGGTAGATAGAGAATTATGGTGTTTTTTATATAGATTTGCTAACAATAATTTATGTGTTTTGTTTAAGCTTGTCTTATTTAAAAGACATTCTTAAAATTTGAAATCAATTGATATTAAAATTCGCTACTTTAAATATAGAGTAAACCGCAAAAATGTCTTTAAATTTTTATTTTATGAAAAATGTCATCGAATTTTTCATGAAATGTCTCTAACGTTTCATTTTTATGAGTTGCCTTGAACTGCTGGTCAAGTTGCAAATTAACGTTTTTGGCTAACGCCGTTAGTTTCTTCGTTAGTAGCCATGTGAGATGACTATTTTACCCTCCTTCATACCACAATTACTTTTTTTGAATTTGCAATTATTGTCCCTCCACCACCTCCTCCTCACCACCTCTACCACCATACGACCAAGACCACCACCATCCTCTGTGACCAAGCTTGGAGGGTTCTTATAAACAATACCTCTGCAGCTTGAAGTTCATGTAATGACTCTGTTTCTTCTAGCAAATTACACATCCTTTCATCTTCAATGCCCTTTGGTTAGGAGACATGTATCTCTTCTCAAGAAAGAATTAGTGCGATTCCCTTTGATATGTACATCATTTACGCTTCCTCCGGATCACAATGAACAACATCTCTCGAAACGAACACGGAGTCTTGAGAATCGGATAAGCAGGCTGGTTGGTCCTTGTTATTCCTCTGCTGGTTCATAGGCCACGTATTTACGTTTGCAGAGTTCAGTTTCAAATTGAAAACTTCATATTCATCCCAACTTCAGATTGCTTCAAATTTAAGGAACCAAGTTAACCATTAGCCTACTAACCAAGTTAACCACCAAGCACGTAATCAATTCCCTAGAAATGCTACCAGTTATTAACTACTAGCAAAGTAACATAATTTTGATGTAGTTTTCAGTCCTTGACTTGGGTCGATATGATCATTTGAAGTGAAGATGCCGAACTAGGATTTAATTTGATCAAAAGTTAGCTTGTAAGGATCGGACATTCTAAGCAATAAGATTCGAATTCTTTCTCATTCATGATTTCTTAGCTGAGTTAGAAATTATGCCCAGATTGGATTGATTGGATCGATAATCCAAAACTAGCTTTTACAAATATATATAAAGTGTCTAGTGGTCAAAGTCAACGGATTCCATACATACTCCTAAATATACTTCCTAGTTCAATCTCCTATATAGAATTCATGTATATATCGAATCTCTTGTTCTTCAAACATCTTCCTTATTACTCCAGGAGGTATATGAATGGAAAAAAGGAGCTCCAAGATACACTGGTTGACGTATTGACATGACGCTTTTAGTATGGGTCGAGGACACCGTGATCGGGGTCAAGTTAACCCTGATATACAAATATATTGACTTACATTTGCTACTCATGATTACAACAAGAATCAAAATACTTAAAACAATGTAATAAGCAAGCATTTCAAATGACTCTCACTTGTTTGACCTTCCGACAAGCTTGGAATCATTCGCCTTTCAAATAAATGACTCAACTTATTTGCTCTAAAACACTATTGAAGTGGATTCGCTTATATCCTAATGGGTTGAAAATGCCATGTATATGAGATTTTTAAAGAAAGTAATGTTGGATAAAACAAATTAACAGATGAAACTTATGTAGTGTATAGCTCGTTAGATTTGGTATGTCTTCACCCTATCATCTTTACACCCATAACCATCACTTTATAAATAGCGTCATGAATAATAGCAAGTGTTATGTTTTCGGGAACACTTGGGGTAAACACCCATCCAAACAACTCAACAAGTCGAATTCCTCCGTGGAACACACGAAATAAAGATATGAACTAGGTAAATAGAAATGGAAAAGAGATGTTTCCAATTCATCAAAATGAGAAGCTTTTTCTACATCATGCGCCTTCCTCGACGTGCCCGAGCTCTCACCAAAGGGTTCAAACGATTCGGGGAACATTGGGATAATGTTCGGTTTAAGTGTAGGAGGGAGAATAAACGGAACTTTGAAACTATGTTTATCCTTGATTATTTATCTTGTCCTATTTCATTTATGTAATAAGCTATGAGAAATATTTGTTAGGGCAATTTTAGCACCAAATTTAAAAATTCTCATGACATGTATGAGTGGGACTTTAGTCTTAATAAAGCGTCTCATGGATAGGAGTTATATGACGAGCACAAAAAAACTGTTTACCACTCAAATTCCACCCCAAAAAATGTGAGGTTCGCCCCTAGATCTATTGGAATTAAAGCATTTACCTTTAATGCTTCGATAGTGTATCGGTAGTATAATAGATTCTAGAACTTGTTTTGTGATGCATTCCGAGATCGCTAGTGAGACTACACTTGTGTAGTTAGGAATGACTAAATGATAAGAGGCATTAGGATAACCCTTGTTTGAAACCCGTATTATAATTACTTCTTCCACATCGGTCGAGTAATTACCCTACAACCTTGCGATGTACTCATATTTAGTACACGATACCCCTAGTTAACCCCTCAGAGCCTATCCTTTTCGCGGTTCTCGTGATGTTTCGGTTTTCCGGAATATCAATGAAGAGCATTGTTTACAATCCACCCTCAAATGTACACCCAAACCGCTTTAGTTTACCTTGTATGCACTCACCTTTAGTGCATTATTGTTAACATACTAAACCCTTAGTTCAATTATCTAGTTACTTGCGTGGTTGCTAAGTCGAGTAATATCTTTTGTACAGCTTTGGGATGATTGGGACTCATGGGTAAATTAAAATTTTATGGAGGACGGAAAGAACGTTAAATTCAAATTACATTTATTTACGTAATTAAATACTCCAAGTATTTTGATCTTTTCAAATTGTTTCAAAGTATCTAGAGTTTAGTGAGTCAGTCTTGGCTTAGCAATGCCATTCTTTTCATGCTTGTAACATAAGATTTTTGATTTGCCACCACTAAATCGCCATCTAACCAAACCCTTTGTTTCACCGTAAGTTTCAACATTACAACCCCTTTAAAGACCTCTTAGATAGTTGTTCCTAGGTGCTTACGCCAAAGCGTGGAGGTTTGATCTAATCTCAAGCCTATGGTAATCTATGTACTATGACCGTGTAATAAGTGTTTATCTTCTATTTCCATTTACTATAATTCATATACACCGAGAGATGAGAGAATCCAAACACCCTCGTGAAGTGCTAGTATATAATTTCGTGCTTGTTATGACTATTATGGTGCTTTTACTTGTTGTGAATTATGTTAAACCATTGCTTCATGCCCCATAACTTATAAATTGATTGGTTAAAAGCACATTTGCTTGAGGACAAGCAAATACCAAGTGTAGGGATATTTGATAAGGATTTAAACGTACACTTTTAAGGGTTATTTAAGACCTTAATCGCCCACTTTTATATCCGCTATCGCTTAATTTCGCTCCTTTTCACTTTTAGGTCTCTTGGAAGAAAAATGTGGAATGATGCATATTTGGACGAAAATGAGTGAATTCATGAAGAAAATGGCAAGGGCAAGATCAAGCCACTCAAGTCGAACTCGGTCGACGGTGTCCCAACTAAAGACGTTGTCCTTTATACTAATAAAAATCTCGGATGGCTCAATAGACTTTTTGCTAAAATACACCGACGACCGCCAAGCTTGAAGAGGAAGGTGTCACTAAGACTTTTCATCTCGACGGCCCGGATCTAGAATCGAAGACGCCCCTACTAAAGCCCCGATAAGATCACAACTACAACGTGACGATTGGCCCCAACGATGACTTGCCAAGACGAAACCCTAATGACGATGGATCCGACGGCGTCCCACTATATAGGCGTACACGTAAGTGTAAAATTATATATAGAAATCAAATTTTCGTAATTTTAGGAGGTAGATTTGTGGAGTAAAACCCTAAATATTTGTAGTCCGAATTGGATAGTATTTTAGGTCCCAAACCCTATTTTACTCATCAAGATAAGTGTTTTATTCCATTGATTTCATTATGTCTTCCATTGAATGTGTATGCTTGCTTGTTTAGCATGTCCGACTAAATTTCTGTGTGTTTGCTTAGATCTATGAAACCTAGTTATTAATTACCGATTGGTTGTCTCTTATCTTAATTGTAATTGGCTTAGGAGTGCAATTAGGCTATCGTTGTATTTAAATGCTTGAGTTGTCTTTGTGAACCTTAGTTTATGAATCACTTAGTGGATTTCGTAGTCTAAACATTCAAAGATAACCTTAAAGTTAGTTTATGAATCATCTAGCGGATTTCATATGCAATAACCTTAAGGTAGTCTCAAAGAGTTAGGGAAAAGGCACACCCTACGACCTTAGAAAACACAACTGCTAAGAATAAGGACGTGACAATTCAACCACCAATAAAAGATAACTAGGAGTAATAGTATCTAGGTAAGCACATTTTAATCATCATACGAGCACACATCAAAAGACATAGACTAACCGCAGTATTAGATAATTAGAATAGTAGAGTAATCGGTAGAAGTACCACCCCCAAATCCAAGCCCCGAGATTTTACCCTTAGCTTTCTAAAAAATGAAAAGATAAAAAAGAATTTTCCTCAACCTCAACCTTAGCGTAGTACACTTTTACTAGCATTCCTATTCCCTAGAGAACGATATCAATACCCGAGGCTTACCCAATAATACACTACAACAATTAGGTTCATCGCCTTGGGTGTTGAAAAACTTGCTCGACGAAAAAGGAAGTTCCTTTGACCCCAACGCGCTTCAGACGCGCATCACAAACCTTGTTTTTAAGGTTTGGTCGTTTCGATATAAACGCAATGGTTGTCTAACAACCGACCGGTTCCTATTGGGATGTAAAACCGGTTTCCCCAAGATTGAAGGTTGTGCAAATTTAGTATTCACACTTTTCCCTGCAGTTTTTCTAAGCTCGTTCGTTAATGCTACTATTGTAAAACTCTTATCCTGAAGTTGAGCTTTGAATTCATAAATTTTGATGACCATCAAAGATGTTTGTTCTAAAGTTTTAGACCTAATTTCTTTGATTATGTCATCTAGATTCTTTTGATGCCTTTTCAAAGACTCATTTTCCTTGTGTAATTTAGCCACATAAATTGACAGTTCGATATTTCTTGTCTTAATTGCATTATTGTCTTGATGAGCTTATCAAAACCTTAAGGTTCATGAGTTAATTATCAAGAATAATTTCGAGATAGTTAAGAGCAAAGTAGAAAGGAGATCTCCGATCTAAAAGCTAAAAGGAACTCAAAGGACAACAAAAACTCAAGATCGGAAAGTGAAGATGAAGAGTATGCCATGGTGGTCGAGACTTCAAGAAGTTCTTTAAACGAAGAGGTAGATATGTAAGACAATCATGAGATGAAAAGAAAGCACCCCAAAAAATCCGTGATGACAAATATAGCAAGGTGTGAGAAGATGCTTTATATGTGGTGATCCAAGACAATTGGTGGAGAATGTCCTTATCAAATAAAAGACAAGAACCAAAAGGCATATGTAAGTGGCGCTTGGAGTGATAGCAACGAAGAGACCAAAACTAAGCTTGTCTAATGGCCGAAACTTCAAAAGAGGTACCTATTGAAATTGATCTCTATAATGATGACACTTTCTCTTTAGATTCGCTTGAATTAGATAATGAGTATGACCACATTTGCAAAATGAGTCAAAAGATAATCATAAAAACAAATCCCTAAAATCTATTAATCTAAACTAGAAAGAAATTTCAAACTAAAAGATAAACTATCTAGACTTGAAAAGGCAAAGATTGTAACTTAGAATGAAAAGCGTGTCAAAATCTTAAAATCGAAACGAGGACTCAAGGTTGAAGCCTCAAAACTAAACAAATTGGAAAAGAGTACTCATTCTCTTAAATAAATGTTAAATGCTCAAAAGTTTTCCGATAATAAAACCTCGTATAGGTTATAATTTTTCCAAGCATCAACATGTTTAACAAAATAAATCAAAATTTTAAAATCTCGTGTAGTCGAGGTTATCGTGACGGTCCCCAAAATGCACCAGACGGTTGATTCGTGAATAATGTAGGCTTAGGGTATGTGTATGGATAAACCTCAATATCGATATCAAAAATAATCACGAAGATAGATTCAAAATTCCTTTAGGAAAAAGAATATTAAATCAAATCCCGTGGCGATCGTTGATACTGGATTAGTCAACCCGAATCGCTTCCCAACGAGGCGAATTGCCAACGCCGTTATTGGTTTGGAATTTAATGCTCGATGTTTTGGATTAATGATTTTGATTTTATTAAACTACGGAGAAGCGGAAAGTAATTAAGGAAATCTAATCTACGAAATCCAAGGCAAGATTAACTAAAACGTAATAAACGCAACGTAATTAAAATGCAACTACGTCTAAATTATATCCTAAAAATGCCTAAAATTACTTTTACTCTAGAAATGCAAGTTGAAAACTATTTATGAATTAAAACTACTTTTTAGGATTTTTCTGGATTTTATTAGAATTAAAAACTAATTTTTAACTTTTAAAACTAATTTAAAATACTAAAAATTATGAAAATCAAAGGAAAAAATATGAAACTATTTTTATAAAATCTAAAATATCCTAAGAGAAATTTCAAAACTATTTTTTTTTCTGATTATTTTTCTATTTTCTATGAATTTAAAACTATTTAAATCTAATTAATTGGCTAAAATTACAAAATAAGCTAGGAAAATCTAGAAAATTATTTTTTGCTTTTTGTATTTATCTTAATCTATGAAAATTGAAAATTATTTTTGGAACTTTTCTCGAATTAATTGCAATAAAAGCTATTTAAAATACCTAAAAACCTGCTTTTAAATTGTGAAAAATACTAAACAAGTTGACTAAAAATTATGAAAAACTCGTGAAAATTCTAAAATATTATTCTAAAGCTATGAAAATATAAAACACTATGCTTATGTGTGAGAAATGAGAGTCGAGTGTAATGGAATCTAAATAAGCCTACTTAATTAAGCAATAAGCTCATAAACCGAATTTTAGCTAAAGGCAACTTATGTAAAACCTTAAAGTAACAGTTTAGAACCATGGGAGCATGCAATGAACTAAGGAACAAGGGAGGATTAAGCTTCTACAAAAATAACTAGATTAATAAGCTAATAAGCTATAAGGAGCATACAAATAAGCTATTGGGAAGGGAGTCCTATTAAGCTACCTATCCTAAGTTATCTAGAGTGACTTAAGCTATACTAATAGCCTAATAAGCTCTAGAAACTTATTTTGAATTCAAATGCCAATGATTAAGGTTGAAGAGGTGACTTTGAGCTTATTTTTAAGCTAGCAAACAAGCTTAATAATCCAACATGAGTCGAATCAGATCTAAACCAGTGCCAAAGAATGCAAAAACCAAGTTTCATCACTTTTGAAGCCAAAATAAAAGATTAAATGTGATCGATATAAAGTGCATTTTGATGATGCTTATGTCGATGTTGAAATGGGACGTAAACTAAGACCGATTGATTATCCAAAAGTCGTTGGATGTTTGTAAAATTGTCTATAAGCTAACCTTACCCACTAAATTCTATAGAAAACTAATTTTTTGTAATTTTGAAAAGTTTGACTCTATAAAACTACTTAAGAAGATGACTTAAGAACTGCTTTAACATCAAGACTTTGACAAAGAAAGATTTTTATGACAACTACAAAACTTGACCAATCCTATTTAACACTTTGTTGACACTAAAATAGCTCTTGACATGCACCTAAAAGGACTCTAATGATTCAAAAGATGACATGTAAGAAACTTTTAACAACCTTATAACCATAAGTCGCTTTTGATGACCTATGGGTACCAAGACCTTAAAAACTACTATTAACTTCACAAAAGATGATCAAACTATTAAAAACAATACAAAGATTATTGAGACTAATTGACCAAACCAATGCTAACTCAAAGGTACCTTAAATGGGTCAAAAACCTAGTGCCAAACACTCCTTTGAGGACCTGTTTGGTGCAAAATGCTTGATTTACCCTTTTTTGAGTCTAGCTGGTGAAATGAGGATGAAAACATAGCCTTTAGATTATGAAAGACAGATTTGATTTGAAAATAAGCAAAAACCAATAAGCAGTTTGACTTTTGTTTTTTACCCGTGTTGACTTTTATTGACCAATAGCTTTTGTGTAAGCAACTGAGTGAAATCGAATAGTTAAACAACAAATAAGCTCACAACAGCTTATGTGAAGCTGAATGAGCTTATTTCAATCTTAAAAACACCTTTATTCATACTGAAAACCTAAATGCAAGCTTATAAGGAAAACATGGAATTTTATCATTAAACCGAAATTTGATTACACTGAAACCGAGATTACATAAGAACTTTTTAAGAAGAAAGTAATAAGCTACTAAAAGTCAAAATACACAAACATAAAAACGAATTGAAATTAAATTAATGCACGCCTTCAATGTGAGCTCAGGGTCCTTTTATAGCCTCGAATTCGCCTTGATTCCTCTTGAAGAGCCTAGAAGGCTTATCCACGACCACAAATCAGCCTCGATTCACTTCCTCCAATCATAGCTTTCCAATTCACATGGTGAGGTGTTTTGTCCAATGATAGAGCTTGAAGAGGCCACGTTGGCATTCTATCCCGACAAGTCGACTTCTAGAAGGATTGGTAAGATCCTTAGTACGAGGTTGGGGTGGGTAAATGGTGGTAATTGGGTAAACGGGTAAAAGGCGCTTTGGATTGGGAAGAAGGGAAAGGCGCGCTGATTTGTTTATTTTATTTTGAGTTTTGTTTGACCGGTTTTGTGAAGTAGTTTGACCAGGAAACGGGTTGGATATATAAAACGTCGGGTCTTGGCTGGGATGTGAGTAGTGTATTGGATTGGACTTTGGATATATTGGATTGGATTTGGACTAGTTAAGTGATCCAAGTCATAATTGAGGACCAAACTTGTATATGCTGAAATTTGAGGGGCTGATCTTGACATTTCTTCAAACTTGAATATATCTTCCAAAAATCATCCTCGGAGAATAAAATCTTCATAAATGCACAATTTTGATCTTCCGGCTCAGCTTAAGCTCTCTTAATCTCTCGTGCTCGGATTTACGCCCCGATTTGGTTCCTTTTGTGTGTTTTACATATCCGTACTGCACAAGCACAAACTCAAGAAAACCACAAATATTAGCAATAAACGGCTTTTCTTGGTTATTTTGGGTCGTTTTGATAATGAAAAGGTATGTGTTTTAGCACATACCAAAATACCCTGCATTTGAGACCATTGTCGTGTCCTCACGCAATGCAATCAACTCACGCTCTAAAACCAAGGATTTCAATCTCTTTCTACTAAACCTATGAAGAAGTAGCAAAGATTCCTCAAAAGAGATTAAGAAAGCCTTAATTCTAAAACGCCTGCTTACCTTTTGAATTTCCATGTATAGATATTACGATTAAGCACATTCCGGTTATGAATGACGGTTTGTTAAACTTTCATGTCGATCAATAACTCCAACATTTTTCAAACGACACGTTAGGATCACGAGTAAGAAACACAAACATGTGAAGTGACCATACGGATAGAATACATCGCCCCGATTTTCACAAGTCCCAAACTAAGCGTAAAATCGAAATCATTGTAAAGTATGACTCTAGATGCTAACACTACCCATGGAAGTTACTTGTACTTACCTTTTGCTCCCATTTTCCTATTTTCCTCTAGAATTTTTTATTTTTTGAGAAATGAATTTCTTCAAATTTTCGCTTCGATAAGAATTATTCGATAAAGATATAAAGCTAAGTCGATAATTAGTTGTCCACCTTCTCTCAAGAACCATTGTCTCAAAAATGAGGTCCACATCAAGGAATTTTTTTATTCACTAATATTTTTGAATTTTTTTTTTTTTTTTTTTTCATCATCACTTTTTGTTTTTTTTTTTTTTTTTTTTTTGTTTTTTTTGTTTTTTTACTTATACTTTTATTTATATGAGCTATGAACCACGAGCTTCACGGGTAATTCCAAGACTATAGGCTTCATGAAATGAGGATCCCGGTTGGCTAGACTAAGACCTCACTCAATCCCGGCTAAAGATCCAAGGGTCCGATCTCGACACCGCAGCTCATAACTTTACTTATTACTTATTACTTATAACTTGCTTATTTATTACGGATCCTTGATGTGTACCCAATTTTTAAAACAAAGATTCTTTTAAGAAGATAAAGAACTAACTATCGCCAAAAACTCAACATCTCTAATTATTTATTAGACAGATAGGGTGAAACAATTTTGTGGAACAAAAGCCATAAGTACCTTTGATGGGCTCTAAAGAGAACCAACTACTCCACGCTTAGCATCTAAACTCATAAGTAACTCTATCATTTCTATCTCTCGCAAATTTAAAATCCCAAATAATGAGATTCGCAGATGCTTAGCCGATAATTTTAGATTACCTATGGTTAAGGGAACAAGTAGGGCTCAACACGCCTGGTCAAGTCGTAATTCCATTCCTACTCTCACCAAATGAAAGTCAACAAGGTGTCAAAACATATATTAACTTAGCAAATGTTTCGCCTAATGAAATAAAGTTATGCATATTTAAAGTCACTCGTGAAACTTGCAAAATCTTGGCCTTGTGAGCTAGAATTCGATTTTATAGCTTCTTGTCTAAGAGACTAGCAAACTTTTCAATCAAAAGACTTAACAAAAGCTTACAAAAATTTTAAATTTTTCACATTTTGCACAATTTTTCATTTTATAAGGAAAACGGGTCATGAGAGTATACGATTTAAAAACAAGCAAGCGGTCAAATCAAATCGAAGATTACCCTACCCAGACTAAAACGAAACATTGTCCTCAATGTTTAAAGGCAAGGGTATCACGAAAATCTAAAAGCCGCTTTATTAAGTATGCTCAAAGATAAACGTTAGTCGATAAGATTTCGGATATAGGATTCCATCAAGATCGATCATGAAACTCGAGTGGAGAAAAACAAACTTCGAGCACGAGAGTCTTCATATCGGGAACATCCTAAACACAACATCACAAACAACCAAACACGAAATCAAGAGGTGACCCTTCGCGCCACTTATTAGAAAATATAAAGAAGATAGAGATAAGCATGGGGTGCCTCCCACGCTAAGCGCCATCTTTTTGATCACCGAGTCGCTAGCTTGACTCGATCCCCGAATTCAATTGTCCTTGGGGAAAGTTTGGAGATCCGGGACAACCATAGATGGATGTCCTCCAAAATAATGTTTCACACGATGACCATTCACCTTGAAATTTGGGCCATCGGCCGAGAAAGCTCCACCGCTCCATACGGAAAACTTGAGCGATGGTGAATGGTCCGAACAACGGGTTTTGAGTTTGCCGAGAATATCTTCAATTGAGAGTTAAAAGAGAACTTGATCACCAACGTTGAAAACGCGGTTTTGATTTTAGCATCATGAATCCTCTTAGTCTTCTCTTTGAAAATCAAAGAATTCTCGTAGGGCCCGATCCCTAAGCTCATTTAATTCATTCAATTGAACTTTTCGGTGATCACCCGCGGTCTTAAGATCAAAGTTAGCATGTTTCAAGGCCCGAATGCCTTATGCTCGAGCTCGATGGGCAAGTGACAAGCTTTTCCATACACCAACTTAATGGGGTGCACCGATGGGTGTCTTGTGTGCGGAAAGCCCATAATGCATCATCTAACTTATCGGCCCACGAAGCTCGATTTTCTCCTACGGTCCTTTCTAAAATCCTTTTCAAACCACGATTCGAGACCTCAACTTGTCCGCTCGTTTGCGGGTGATACGCGGTAGAAAGACGATGGGTAACTCCATATTTAGCCATAACTTTAGCAAATTGCTCATTACAGAAATGGGTACCGCGATCACTGATGATAGCATGAGGTGCTCCGAATCGGGAAAACAAATTCTTCAAGAACTTAACAACCACTCAGGCGTCATTGGTGGGGAGCGCCTTCGCTTCAACCCATTTAGATAAGTAGTCGACGGCCACGAGGATATACTTATTACCTCTAGATGATGGAAATGGCCCCATAAAATCGATGCCCCACACGTCAAAAATCTCACAAACTTGAATAGCATTTTGTGGCATTTCATCTTTTGCAAATTTTCCTTGACGTTGGCAAGAATCACAAGATTTGAATAAATCATGAGCATCTCGATATATGGTAGGCCAATAAAATCCGAATCAAAACCTTTAGCGGTGTAGCTTGCACCATGATGGCCACCAGAAGGTCCGTTATGGCAAGCATTAAGAATATCAAGAGCCTTCGCCATGAACACACCACGGATTACTTGATCCGCACAAATCTTAAACAAGTAGGATCGTCCCGTAAATAATGCTTAACATCTTTGAAAAACTTTTTCTTTTGTTGGACGACATCCCTTTCACAATGAAATTTCCGCATGGTAATTTGCAAAGTCGGCAAACCATGGGGTGTTCGGGTCTTTCTTAGCGATCATCCCAAGTGTCTCAAGAGGAAATGTTTCCGTGATCTCCTTTTCTCGAGCACACTTTGATGGGGATTCTCAAGTCTAGAAAGGTGATCGCGACAAGGTTCTCCGCCTCCTTTTTGTCAAGAATAGTAACATCAAACTCTTAAAGGAGGAGAAGCCACCAAGTAATCGCGCTTAGCATCTTGCTTTGCCAAAAGATACTTAAGGCGTAATGGTCGGTATACACTATGGTCTTCGACAAGACAAGGTAGGGTCGAAATTTCTCAAAGCATAAACAACGCCAATAATTCCTTTTCAGAGTCGTGTAATTGTGTTGGGCCTCGCATAATGTCTTACTCGCGTAGTGTATGGGTTGAAAATGTTTCGACTTACGTTGCCCCAAGACCGCCCCAATTGCGTAATCACTTGCGTCACACATAAGCTCAAAGGCAAATCCCAAATGGGGCAACTAAGATCGAGCCTCGCTAATTTCTTTTTGAGAAAATTAAATGCTTCAACGCATTCATCGGTGAAGATAAACGGAGCATCCTTTTCAAGGAGATGGGTCGAGGGCGGGCTATCTTAGAGAAATCTTGGATGAAACGCGATAGAAACCGCATGACCCAAAAAACTCGAATACCTTTGACGGTAGTGGGATGAGGAGTTTAGCTATAACGTCAACTTTAGCTCTCCACGACCTCAATCCCGATTTTGAAATCTTATGGCCGAGGACAATGCCCTCTCGAACCATGAAATGACACTTCTCCCAATTCAAGACCAAATTGGTGTCTTCACACCTTTGAGCATGTGGTCTAGATGAGAGAGGCAAGAAGTGAAAGAATCTCCATAAACCGAGAAATCATCCATAAAACTTCCATAGAATTTTTGATCATGTCATGAAAATAGCCATCATGCACCTTTGAATGTTCCAGAGCATTGCATAAACCAAATGGCATTCGTCGGTAAGCAAACGCTCCATAAGGGCACGTGAAAGTCGTTTCTCTTGATCCCTGCGGATCGATCGAATTGAAAGTAACCGTAAAACCATCGAGAAAGCAATAGAACTCATTCCCCGCTAAACGCTCGAGCATCCGATCCATAAAAGGTAGCGGAAATGGTCCTTTCATGTAGCATCATTCAACTTTCGATAATCAATACACACCCTCCATCCGGTGATGAGGCGTGGAAATCAATTCGTTATCTTCATTGGTAACCACGGTCATCCTCCCTTCTTTGGGATACAATGAATGTGGCTAACCCATGAGCTATCGGAGATTGGATAAATGATTCCGCATTGAGGAGTTTCGAACTTCCTTTTGATAACGCCATGAATTTTTGGATTAACCCTACGTTGTTGTTGAATAACGGGTTTGCAATCGTCTTCCATTAAGATCTTGTGAGTACAAAAAGAGGGTTTATTCCTTGATATCGAAATTTTCCAAGCGATGGCACTCTTATGTTTTCAAGAATATCCAACAGTGCGGTTTTCTCCTCATCTTTAAGTTTTTAGCAATGATGACGGAAATTTGTTCGGTTCTTCAAGAAAAGCGTATTCAAGATGAGGAGGTAAATCCTTGAGCTCGGGCTCAAGGTTTTTCGTTAGACGTTTGTACTTCTTTGATTTCTTCAATCGTGATTTCTTTCGGAGGGAGTGACGGTAATGGATCTTCATTCAACAATTGTTCAAGATAAAGGATATCTCCCTCCGAATCATAAACACCATCATCAATTCCCGGTGGAATCGATTCATCAATAGCAAGAAACTCATCGATCTCTTCCAAAAGGAAATCACCTCCCTCGAACGGAGTGAGAGAGGGGAAGAGTCGACAATGATTGGTCTGTAAGGTGAATCGAAGAAGTAGAATTTTTAGCAAAACCGAGAACTTCTTGAGCGCATTCTCACAAGAAACATCAATAACGCCGATCTGATTGATGGAAGCATCGTCGAAATTTGAGGAGTACCTCGTCGTTTGATTAATGTTAAATGTGACGGCTTCTTGATTAACTCGTAACGTAATCTCTCCTTGAACACATCAATTAAGGCACGACCGGTCCTTAAGAAACATCTCCCAAGAATAATGGGTACTCGAGGGTCGGCAGATCAAAATCTACCACAACAAAATCCGCGGAAAATAGAACTCCCCACTTTGACAAAGACATCCTCGGCTATACCCTTTGGACGGGTCGTGAGAACGATCGGCTAGCTCGAGGGTCATACACGTTGGGGTAAGTGGGGCAATGAAAGCTTTTGTAGATTGAGTTTGGCATCAAATTAATACTCGCGCCAAGATCGCCAAGGCGGAGCATTGAACAATTCCTTGAAAATCACACGGAATGAGGAATTTGCCGGTCACCTAACTTTTCGGAAGTTTCTTGAGGATAACCACCGAACAATTCTCATTCGTAGATGTCGAGCAAGCTCATATAGTTTTTCCTTATTCGTAAGCAATCCCTTAATCGTAGAAGCAAGTTTGGGCATCAAGAGAAGGGCATCCGCAAAACCGATCTCCACATTCAAGTGTTTGAAGATTTGGAAAACGTTTCCATTTGATGATTCGACTTTTCACGAAGAGTTTGATCTTTAAGACGAGACGGATATGGGATGACGGTTTGGATTAGCTTTTTCACATTAACGGAGCATCTTCGGCTCGTAATCTTGGACAACAAAGGTTGGACATTCACAGACTCCCCTTATTAGTAGGAAGCACGGGTCCTTTGTCACCCCGGTCTCACGGTCTACCACGCGAGAGGAAGAAGAAGTAGTAGGAACCGTAGGTCCATCGTAAGCAACACCACTTTGGTAGTGATCGCTTTCATGTCACCTCTCGGGTTAGGAATCGATCACTTTGAAGAGAACCGAACCCGAGGGTTGAGAATAAGAAGAAGACGGTTGATTGGCTTGAAAGAAACTAGCCATCATATTCCTTATTTCAGTCATCCGCTTGTTACTCGTAGCTTCAATTTCCTTTTGAAACCGTCCTCATGCCGTTAATTTGATTCGCAAATTTTTAATGGTGTTGTTTGAGCTCTTCATGTAAGATAGAAACTCGTTGTTCGGAGCAACTTGATGAGAAGGTTGTTGATATTGTTGTTGAGGAGGTGGTGGTTGTTGGTAAACTTGAGGTGGAGGAGTTTGGTAGTGTTGATTTCCATGAGTAACTCCTCTGCTTTTGATTGTTGTTACCATTGAAACGGTTTTGATTATGGTTTTGTTGTTGAGGTTGGTTGAAACCGGAGGTCCGAGATAATTGTTTGAACGGTAGCTAAGAAGATTTCGATCTCTCATGGTTGATTGTAGTTCCCTCAGAAAGATAAACATTCTCATGTGCGTAGCCACCGCGGGTCGTGCACTTAATAAGAATGTGGACCTCCACAAGTCTCACAATTCGGTGTACCACTTTCACTTGTTGATTTTGACTAGACAGATGCATTTGGTACATTTTCAACATAGCCGTGTTCAAATCATCAACTTTCTTATGAAGAGCCATATCGTGAGAAGAAGACAATTTGATCTAGATGATTCACCTTGCGCGGAAGAATCCCAATAATTATGATGAGCGGTCATGTTCTCAATAAGATCGTGAACATTCCTCGGGACGCCTTTTCATGAAAGTTCCACCGGCAAAGCATTGATTGTATCACGATGTCTCAACGTCAAACCATTATAGAACGTATCAATTTGGGTGACAAGCAACATGTTATGATTCGGACATCGATCAATTGCAAGCTTATATCGCTCCCAAGCTTCAAACAAAGATTCGCCGATATTGTCCAAATTAATGATATCGCTTTCAATTTCGTCACCATCGATGGTGGAAAGTACTTTGCGAAACTTTGAAACCATTTCCTCGAAGGTATGAATCGAATTCTTGAGTCGATCAAACCAAGAAGTGGCATGATGAGTCAAAGAGTATGGGAAAAGATAGAGACGGCGGCGCCATCGGAGACCCCATTTTGTTTCATACTCGAGTGACGGTTAAAACTTATCAAGATGCTTGTTTGCATCGTCATCATGTAAACCATGAAATTGACAACTGCTTTTTTACTTTTTCTATCATATGATGTTTCAAGCTAAAATCGGTAGCTTGAATATTAGTCGGTGCAATGGGTCCTCCCTCCCGTACATGGTTGGTTGACATAGCTCCTCCATCGCTCGGAGATCGGGAGCTACATTTTGATTAACGGAGGAGGATTAGGACCGGGTTTGGTGGTACGTTAGCGGCACCATATTACGTAATCTCGGCACGTTCGATTCGATTCAAGTCGTCTTGATCGAGAGCGAGTGCGCATGCACTTAAAAACCAAGGCAATTAAAAGAGACCGATATTCGAAAACACATTGAACTTAACCAATAATCCCAAGTGAATAAATCACCTTATAAGACAAACGCAGCGAGCGGAGAAGCTTTGTAGGTCGTGAAGCTTATTAAAACCCGCTTTTTCACCGCAATTTAATGTCGCCGTCCTTATACCCACCACACGCTTTGTTTATCCGATAGAAATAAATCAATTCACAAGCGACACAAAGGCAAGTTTTTGATCTTTAGTTCGAACTTATTAATGATAACACCTCCTGAGAATGTTATATAATTGGTGTCTTCTATTTATTAATAAAAACACAAGAGAAAATCTTTTGTATTTTTAACTGATATATATATATATACAAAAGAAAAAGAAAATATTTTTACTTTTTTAATTTTATAGAAAAATAGTAACTTCACGAATGAAGGATCTCGAGTCACTAATCGTCAAACCTCAAACGATATTGTCGTGACACAACCTCCCCGGCAGCGGCGCCAAAATTTGATTCGTGAATAATGTAGGCTTAGGGGTATGTGTATGGATAAACCTCAATATCGATATCAAAAATAATCACGAAGATAGATTCAAAATTCCTTTAGGAAAAAGAATATTAAATCAAATCCCGTGTGTGATCGTTGATACGGATTAGTCAACCCGAATCGTTTCCCAACGAGGCGTGAATTGCCAACGTCGTTATTGGTTTGGAATTTAATGCTCGATGTTTTGGATTAATGATTTTGATTTTATTAAACTACGGGAGAAGGGAAAGTAATTAAGGAAATCTAATCTACGGAAATCCTAAGTGCAAGATTAACTAAAACGTAATAAAGCATAACGTAATTAAAATGCAACTACGTCTAAATTATATCCTAAAAATGCCTAAAATTACTTTTACTCTAGAAATGCAAGTTGAAAACTATTTATGAATTAAAACTACTTTTTAGGATTTTTCCGATTTTATTAGAATTAAAACTAATTTTAACTTTTAAAACTAATTTAAAATACTAAAAATTATGAAAATCAAAGGAAAAAATGTGAAACTATTTTTATAAAATCTAAAATATCCTAAGAGAAATTTCAAAACTATTTTTTTTCTGATTATTTTTCTATTTTCTATGAATTTAAAACTATTTAAATCTAATTAATTGGCTAAAAATTACAAAATAAGCTAGAAAAAATCTAGAAAAATTATTTTTTGCTTTTGTATTTATCTTAATCTATGAAATTGAAAATTATTTTTGGAACTTTTCCGAATTAATTGCAATAAAAGCTATTTAAAATACCTAAAACTGCTTTTAAATTGTGAAAATACTAAACAAAGGACTAAAAATTATGAAAAACTCGTGAAAATTCTAAAATATTATTCTAAAGCTATGAAAAATATAAAACACTATGCTTATGTGTGAGAAATGAGAGCTGTAGTGTAACTGGAATCTAAATAAGCTACTTAATTAAGCAATAAGCTCCTAAACTGAATTTTAGCTAAAGGCAGCTTACAGAAACCTTAAAGTAACAGTTTTAGAACTATGGGAGCATGCAATGAACTAAGGAACAAGGGAGGATTAAGCTTCTACAAAAATAACTAGATTAATAAGCTAATAAGCTATAAGGAGCATACAAATAAGCTATTGGGAAGGGGAGTCCTATTAAGCTACCTATCCTAAGTTATCTAGGAGTGACTCAAGCTATACTAATACTAATAAGCTCTAGAAACTTATTTTGAATTCAAATGCCAATGCTAAGGTTGAAGAGGGTGACTTTGAGCTTATTTTTAAGCTAGCAAACAAGCTTAATAATCCAACATGAGTCGAATCGATCTAAACCGGTGCCAAAGAATGCAAAACCAAGTTTCATCACTTTTGAAGCCAAAATAAAAGATTAAACAGATCTGATATAAAGTGCATTTTGATGACAGTTATGCTGATGTTGAAATGGGACAGAAACTAAGACCAGATTTGATTATCCAAAAGCTGTTGGATGTTTGTAAAAACTGTCTATAAGCTAACCTTACCCACTAAATTCTATAGAAAACTAATTTTTTTTTTGTAATTTTGAAAAGTTTGACTCTATAAAAACTACTTAAGAAGATGACTTAAGGAACTGTTTTAACAGTCAAGACTTTTGACAGCAAAGATTTTTATGACAACTACAAAAACTTGACCAATCCTATTTGACACTTTGTTGACACTAAAATAGCTCTTGACACAGACCTAAAAGGACTCTAATGATTCAAAAGATGACACAGAAGAAACTTTTAACAACCTTATAACCATAAGCTGTTTTGACAGCCTATGGGTACCAAGACCTTAAAAACTACTATTAACTTCACAAAAGATGATCAAACTATTAAAAACAATACAAAGATTACTGAGACTAATTGACCAAACCAATGCTAACTCAAAAGGTACCTTAAATGGGTCAAAAACCCTTAGTGCCAAACACCTTTTTGAGGACTGCTGGTGCAAAATGCTTGGATTTACCCTTTTTTGAGTCTAGTGGTGAAATGAGGATGAAAACATAGCCTTTAGATTATGAAAGATGATTTGATTTGAAAATAAGCAAAACCAATAAGCGCTTTGACTTTTGTTTTTGACCCGTGTTGACTTTTATTGACCAATAGCTTTTGTGTAAGAATCGAGTGAAATCGAATAGTTAAACAACAAATAAGCTCACAACATTATGTGAAGTGAATGAGCTTATTTCAATCTTAAAACACCTTTATTCATACGGAAACTCAAATGCAAGCTTATAAGGAAAACATGGAATTTTATCATTAAACCTAAATTTGATTACACTCAAACCGAGATTACATAAGAACTTTTAAGAAGAAAGTAATAAGCTACTAAAAAGTGAAAATACACAAACATAAAACCGAATTGAAATTAAATTAATGCACGCCTTCAATGTGAGCTCAGGGGTCCTTTATAGCCCGAATCCACTTGGGATTCTCTGGAAGAGCCTAGAAGGCTTATCCACACCACAAATCAGCCTCCGATTCACTTCCTCCAATCATAGCTTTCCAATTCACATGGTGAGGTGTTTTGTCCAATGATAGAGCTTCAAGAGGCCACGTTGGCATTCTATCCCGACAAGTCGCCTCTAGAAGGATTGGTAAGATCCTTAGCACGAGGTGGGGTGGGTAAATGGTGGTAATTGGGTAAACGGGTAAAAGGCGCGTTTGGATTGGGGAAGAAGGAAAGGCGCGTTTGGATTTGTTTATTTTATTTTGAGTTTTGTTTGACCGGTTTTGTGGGTGAGTTT